>APFE030678149.1:15684-50933 GCA_000404065.3 Pinus taeda
GTTGGACCTAAGGTAAGATCGAAAAACACTTGATCTCTCATAGAATAATGTGTATTTAGGGAAGGATTGCTCTTGTTTGGTTTGTTTGTCACTAGAGAGTCTTAGACTCCTAGGGAGGTTAGGTTTGTCCGCAAACATAACTCTTTCCGCATGACACAAATTGATGTGTATGAGTCTAAGCTTCGAACTTTTATTACTACTTTGGGAAATAAGTTGTACATGGTACCGGAGGTAACACCGCCTACCACCATATCTTTGATCATTGTAAAGAAATACCGTAAGATCATTTGCAAGACTAGAAATTTTCTTTTCCTTATGATTCGCCCTTAGGGAAAGAAGAATATTATGGCCACAACCACCAGAGATGGCTCCTCCATAGGATAACAACAGATTGACAAGGTCATAGATGAGTACAAGGACATCTTCACCTCACCCACAGGGGTACCTCTACACTGTCAAGTAAAGAACTCCATCAATTTGACCCCGGGTGTGATGCTACCTAATGGACCGATCTATCGATGTTGTATTCTAGAGAATGATGAAATTAAGAGGTATTTTCATGAGTTTTTGTATAAAGGGAACATTAGTCCAAGTTCATCACCTTATGGGAGCTTGACCACATTAGTACAGAAGAAGGATGGGACCTGGGGACTTTGTATTGACTAGTGGGTGTTGAACAAGACCATTGTCCAGAATAGGTATCCAATCCCATGGATTGATGACCTTTTGGACCAACTAAAGGGGGCCAAATATTTTAGAAATATTGACTTGAATTTTGGTTATCACCAGGTACTATTTAAACCCTCCGATGTGTGGAAGATTTCCTTCAAATCCAACGAGGGACTTTTCGAACGGTTGGCCATGCCTTTCGGGTTGACGAATGCCACCATAACCTTCATGAGGCTGATGGAAGACATGTTGAAACCCTTCACCAACTCATTCATGGTGGTTTATTTTGACAACATCCTGATATTCATCCAGAGTTGGGAAGAGCACCTCCACCATATTCTATAGGTCATCCAAACCCTGTGGAAACACAAGTTATGTGCTAATTTGGAGAAGGGAACTTTTGGCATGATATTTGTTCAATATCTAGGGTACATCATTGATGAGTAGGTTGTGCATGTGGACCCAGGCAAGATACAAGTAATTCAAGATTGGTCAACCCCAACCACTCTAACAAAGCTCCGTAGCTTTTTGGATCTTTCCAATTTCTACCACAGGTTTGTGTTAAGGTTCTCTCATATCACTTGGCCTCTGAGTCAAGTCACCAAGGGAGGAGAAAAATCAAAGCCTTTTTGGTATGAATCCCAACAGAAGTAATTTTCTAAGTTGAAGCATCCCTTCTACTCTGCACCAGTGCTCACATTACCAAACCTGTGACAACCATTTGAGATTGAGACAAATGCCTCTGACTATGTTATTGGTGTAGTTCTTACTCAACAAGGGCATCCAGGGGCATATCACAGTGAGACACTTTCATACACAGTCAAAAATTATCCCACCTATGAAAAAGAGATGCATTCTATTGTGTAGGCCTACCGATAATGGAAGCATTACATTCTGGGGAAGGAAACAATCATCCACACAAACCACTGACCCCTGCAGTTCATACCGAAACAAGGGAAGCTACAGAATTATTACCATCATAAATGGTCCACATACCTACAACACTTCCATTTGAACATTAAATACAATAAGGGTAGTAGAAATAATGTTGCAAATTGCCTCAGCCGACTATTAGTCATGGTGCAGACCACTGTGCTCGACTCCTGTGGGCACAAGACTTCGGGGTGGCCACATATTAAGAAAAGTAATCCAAAATTCTGAAACACATACAAGATGCTCCTGGAAGGCAAATAAGTTCCAAATTCTCACCTCTAGGATGCATTTTTATGCCAACTGGGACACCTCTGTGTTCCTTTAGGTGAGCTTGCCAAGATGATTTGGGAGGCGCACTATAGTCTGGTCGTTGGACATTTCGGGGTAGAGAAAATAGTGGCAGTGTTGCAAAAGTATTTTTATTGGTCGAACCTTTGACATGATGTTGGGAAGTACATCTAATCTTGCAGGTCCTACATCATTGGAAAATCGACCATCAATAAGTAAGGCCTGTATACTCCTTTGCCTACAACTAGTCTTTGTTGGGAATACATCTCCATGGATTACATATCGGGCCTCCCCTCTACTAAGAATGGAGATGCATGTGTTTTTGGGGTCGTCAAAAGATTCTCTAAGATGGCCATTATGGAAATCTGCAAGAAGAGAATCATAGAAGAAGCCACTATTAAGCTTTTCTTTGAACAAGTGTGGGTACACTTTGGGATCCCATAGTCCATTATCTCAAACCAGAACAATAAGTCCCTAAGTACATTTTTTTCAAGTCTCTAGTCAATGTTGGTGATGAGCACCAGTATTTCAGCAAGGATGTTGCAACTCCTAGGGCTATCGACTTTACTTCATCAACCTTGGGTTCGTACAAACT
Source organism: Pinus taeda (assembly GCA_000404065.3). Lineage (NCBI taxonomy): Eukaryota > Viridiplantae > Streptophyta > Pinopsida > Pinales > Pinaceae > Pinus > Pinus taeda. The sequence goes on from APFE030678149.1 coordinate 18,170, forward strand.
TGGAGGTGACAGTGTTGTATACACAAATATATGTAATTCGTCCACTCTTTGTCATTGCTGAGTTGGGGTGATAGACCACTAGGGTTTCTCAAAATAGCCTTCTATTGACTAGAAGAAATGTAATTACCAACTTGGAGAAGGGAAATTTACCCTAATTGGAAGAACAAAAATGTTGTCTATTGCATGAAGGAAAGATTGAAAGAAATACTTGCAAAACAACTTGAAATCCTCTATCTAATTGCTAACATACATTTCTTGCAAAAGAACCCTACTTTAACACATGTGAGGTTTTAACTAATCTAGGCATGAAATTTGATCTAAAGAGTACTAATTGTTGTGTGCAAGAATAAATATAAAATAATTTTTTTCTTTTTATCTTTGTGCTTGAAAAATGTAAATGCTAATATTTCTTGGTCCTTTGGAAGGGGAGACAGGTGTGGAGGAAAAGGAGTACAATGGTTCATATAGCTTGGAGGGTAAGTAGGGGTCTAATCTTGGCTTTTAGTGATGTTTTTTCTCAATTCAGGCTCAAAATAGGCTACTACAAGTTTTCCTATAGGACGCCTACATGAAGTACTAGTTCACCTATAGGATCCCCTGTTTTACTATAGGAACAAGTCGAAAGATTGGGGAATGGTCTAGAAGGTGGGATGGAACTTGGAAAAGGTGAATGAGGAGGGAATAATGCATGGGAGTGGTAGGAACTTACTTAGAATTAAAGCCAAAGCTTTAAGATGGTTGGATTTTCTCAACGGATATGGCAAGTTTTCCTCCTAAGACAAGAATTTGAATTGAGACCTTAGTGACTTTTGGCAATCATGGGTGGATATGGCTTGGCTGAGGTTGATGAGATGAGGTATCCCTACAATTTAGAAACTCCTGCAACAACACACATCATTCTTGGCATTTATACATGAATTCATCAAAAACAAGAAAGGATTATTCAAATAGAAGAAAAAAAAGTTGCCATCATTTACTTACTAAGTTCATGCATGGAAGTGCTTGAAACCAATATGAAAATGAGACGAAATCAGTGAAAAACCTAAGAGATCATAAAATACCAGTGGCAACTTACCCTATGAAACTGAAAGGTAATAACCTAATTAGCAAGAAAACCCTAGATTACACAAAAAACAATAATTTTGCCTTTTTGGTATGTACGAGAAGTGTTCCTCAAACCATGATCCCTGGAAGGGAGAAATGAGGTGAAAACCACTTTTTTTCAGCCTTTTTGGAATATATTCTTATCACTACAATGCTACTATTAGAACTATCCAAAAATGGAAGCAAACTAATTAAATCTACCAATCTTGCAAATTAACAACACCAAAATCAGTTTAACAACTAACTATGAGTATAACCTAAGGATACATATACAACAAGAAGAACCTCTACTTCTAGGGTTGGCCCCTAACCTAAGAGTTTCAGTCATCTAAGTCAACTCAATGCTAGATCAAGATAATGCTGCTCATTTTCATTAAAGAAATCAGAAATACATAAGAGTGATTGGTTACAATGCTTCATCTCGAAAACTACTTAGCTATCTTGAACAAAAAATATGAATCCTAATGAGGTTCTAGGCCTCTTGATTTACACAACTGAAGTTACCAACAACTTCCTTAAATTTAGGGAGGCTTGTTTCCAATCTTGAGATCAACTAGTCTTCAATTGTCACTAGCTTGGCTTCCAATGAACTTCATAACTCAGCTGCTTGCAACTCCAAGATGATGATATTTGATTGAGGAATCTTCGAGTGAGTGAGGAGTTAAGGAGGGAGATCTTGTCCCCTAGAATCCATATTCTTGTCCCCATTCAAGTTCCTGCACTTTAATTAGCCAAAATTTTCTCCAAAACTTGCAATCAATGAACATTAGACCACTAGACATTACATCTCATTTTTACTCTCCTCATTAAGAAAAACATAATTAAAACATGTAAATAATGATGAGAAAAAGATATTTTAGTAAGCTAGAGGTGCATTAACATCCATATAATTTACCCATTGATGAGCCTCATCATCACTCCCCTACTGAAAATGTTTCTCATCCTTTGAACAACTCAATATATGTCCATGTCTTTCATTGCTTTGGTGGCCTACATGACATTCCAGGCTTCTATTGTAGTCTCCTCCCCTTATGGATAACCCTACATTCCTCTCTATTTATTCCCACTTGTTTCTTTTTTATTCTTCCTTTCTCCCCTCTAACATACCTAAAAGAAATTGTGGGTTGATTTTCAACCCAATCTAGTTGACTTTGAGTCTCTGTAATGTTTTCTTATACATTAGGAATCTTTCTAGTTCATCTCTCATTCTATTAGGAGACTGATATTCTTTGATCTTTAGGTTGTAGGGTAAGGTGTCCCATCTCCTTTGGTAGGCTTGTTGGATTTCATCTCCTGTCAATCTTAGCATGTCTTAAAAATCAGTGGCTACTTGTTATTGTATAGCAAGGTATCATGGTGAAAGCTTGGGATCATTTGCAATGAGGTTGTGAGTGTTGATGACAGCCATTGGGTTAGAATGCTCTGCTCTGGTGAAAATGGGTTCTGCTTCTTCTCTTACCAATACCGTTTTCATTCCTGTAGCTCTTGCTTCCTCATGACTCATCCAAGATGCCAAGGCCATTAGTTGTAAGTCCCCTAGCTTTGGATTGGGGTCCCACACATCTAAATCTGTCGGAGCTAAATTGTGTAGGTAGAACTCAGATATCTTTACTCTATCCTCTAGGGTGTTTTGATCATAGAGGTCAATGAATTTCCTATAGCCTTGGAAAGGCATAGCCTCTTTGTGATAGGGTTTTTATCTGAAACTATAACCATTTTTCTTTGAGGTATAAGGCATATGACTTTGCTGCCATCTTGCATTGAATTGCCTCCATGGATATACTTGCCATAGTTTCCAATTGACCTTCCTTTTCCTATAGTTGCTTTCTTAGCCATGTGTTCTTAGCCTCTAATTGATATTTCATCATTGTTTCCCTGTCCCTTATGCTACTTAATTCTTTTCCCATTTCTTGCAGCTTCTCTTCCATGTGGCCTACATGCTCCACCCCTTTTGATTTAGAAATTTGCATCCACCTATGTATTCTTTCTCTCTCTTTTTTAAGTTCAAAGAATAGAGGAATGGAAAAATTTTGTGGTATCACCCTACCTCCTTCAATGAATCTATAGTAGGAGTTGAGGTTTGGCTGTGGGCTGGGCTCCTTCATCTCCTAGGCCTCTTCCTCTATTTTTCCTTGAGTAATTCCTTTATCTTTTCCTTCCCTTTGCTCTTGCAGCCTTTCTTGATATTTTTTATGTGTTTCCTGTAGTTGTGATAGGGTTTCCTGTAGGATTGTTTTTGCTTCCTGTAGGTCTGAATATGTTTCCTGTAGGATCGTTTTTACTTCTTGTAGGTTTGACTTTGTTTCATGTAGGAGACATTTTCCTTTTGTTGAGGTTGACCTGGTGATAGGTCTCCTAACCTAGGTGATTAGTGACTTGGGAGAATCTTTTTTTGATGTTCCTTCTCCTTCCTTCTTCCCTAGAGGGACTACTTTCTCTTTCTTTTTTGGTGAGTCCCCTATGATAATTGGAGTCTTCTATGATAATTAGAGTCTTGGTAGGGGTCTGAGGTCTTCTTTGTTTAATCTGGGTACTCTTCCTTGTCCTGAAATAAAGTAGAGTTTGCTTCTTCCTCTTTCCCTTGGATTTGACAGGTGTACCTAGGGCAGTTAGAGCACCTACTACCTCCATCTTTGTAGATTCTGGAGACACCCTTGGTGATTCTTCTTCTTCCCTACTCCTTTTCTTATAGAATTTTTTTCATCCTCCTGTACTTCATCCTCTTTTTCATCCTCTCCTTCATCTTCTTCTTCATCCTCTTTGTCTTCTTTTCCATTCTTTGTTTCTTCCTCTTTGTCATCCTCTGTTTCTTCTTCTTTTTCATCCTCTGTTTCTTCTTATCCCTCACTAGAAGTAGGGATTTTTTCATAATAAATGGCTCAAATTCCTCCTTCCCACATTTCTGCAAATGTTGACCATAAATAGGGATTCTTAAATTGCTTAGAGTACCTTCCAAGATGAGTTTGATCAATCCATGATGTGTTAGTTGATGATGTTTTCCTTCTTGTATCTTGATGCTCATGTCTATCATGGATTGTAATAGAAAATAAGGTACACTAAGCCTGTTATGAGGAGGTGTCTCCTCTCCAAATATTAGCTCACCGAGGAATCTAAAGTGGTACACATACACTACACTGTATGTACTGTTGTAACATAATTTGGTTTTAATAAGTTAGCATATTAGTCAAAAATAATTTTAAAATAATAAGCTAAGATATGGATGCAAAAGAAAGAAGAATTAAAATGTTAGGACAATTTGATATTTTATAGGCATCCATATTAATAAAATGATAGGTGTTAGCTGCCCTAAATAAAGAAGGCAAAAGAAAATAAAATACTAGGGAAGCAAAAAGAAAGAAAAGGCTTCATTTTCATACAAAAAATAAGTGCAATGGCTGCTAGTCCAAATGCGCCACATCAGGAAAATGTCAAATCGGGTTAATATATGATTAATTCTTTAAATCAGGATTAATTCTTTGTTATAAACTTTGGCATTTCAATTATAATATGACGTGCAAGTTTGATTTTACCCAAATTAATAAAAGACAAAAAGTCTTGTCGATTTCAAATAACAAAGGTGCATGATACAACAGTTGATCTACTCCCCACTCAGGTCAATGATGTGGAGATATTTTGCACCCCCCTCCATTGTTTCACGTTAATGTGATCGGGGGGTCTGAAAAGCAGTTTCCATTGTAGACTCCCTGAACTTACATGTCACCCTCAAATCTCTCTGGACCCCCCCCCCCCCCCCCTCATGGCAAACCACTCATGGTTTTCTCTGCCAACGACTCTTTCACCCTACTAAAAAGTCGTTATCCCTCCACCAATCCCTAGCTGACACCTCACCTATCTGTTTCGTATTCCTCCTGTCTGTTACCTCTTTACATGCTTATCCCCCCATTCAACATACTTTTGTATCCATTCGTTGCAGTCCCACTCCCTTGCATTTAAAGTCGCTACGTTATTAACAAAACCGTTACCCCTTCCCATGTCTTATAAATAAAACAAAATTGGCCTCATTGTCACTTTCTTCTGATTATTCTCCATTGTTTGCAAGTATATAATGATTGCAAAACTTCTAATCTTTTGCTCAGACTATCACTTATAACCATATTTCTTCCTGTCTACCACCATGGCCCCAAAAGAAAAATCCAAGAAGCAAACCATAGAGGAAAGTATTCACCCCAAACCAGTTTGACTTTGACCATATTCCGATTGTTGATTCACTATTCAAGGTTACAAAGGCCAAAGTTGAGTTTTATTTCTATGAACTACACTTATGGATTAAGCATAATTATCTGGACCAGCAAGATCCAATTAGGTTTTGGGAGTCCTTGTTACCTTTTTACAATTTCCAAAAGGAAAATGAATTCCCTAATCTTATTACTTGGTGTCAAGCCAAGTATGACCTTGTGAAAAGGGCAGTCATGGCTCAGAATGGAGACATTCTAATAACCATTTATGCTCAAACTATAAATGAAATGCTCTTAGTCCCTCAAATTGACTCCTTGACTCAATTCTCACCAGCAACACTTATGGATCTATACCATAAGTTAACTTTCCCACAGAGAGCCCAAATATTCAAAATCTTTTTGCCTGAAGATGCAGAATTGCCCAAAAGAAATCCACCTTATTCATCTACCATGTGTCCTGAAGCCTCTAGACATTGCATTTCCCTGCTTTCCTATTTATTGGGATACCCTAATGACCAGTCTATAGATGATGTAATCCTTGGTTTCTTATCCATTTTCAATAAAGACCAACAATTAGCATTCATGTATAATTATAGCCAATTTTTGGCTGATACTATACATGAACAATTCATGAACTTCACTATGTAGGGAGTGTTCAATTAAGCTCTTTAATTGTCTACATGCTTCTTTTCCAATAGGGTGATCTGTTAACAATCAAACTCAGCAAGCAGGATGAACAAGGAGTGAATTAATCAGCAATTCATTGGACAGAAATGGTCAGGGCAACTTCTACCACCTCATCATTTGCAGAATTTTTGGATGCATTTATACATCCAATGGTATAACTCCTTAACAGCCATATAGAGCTCGTAATTGGGAATGAAATTAAAAGGATCCTATAGCTAAGTGAACAAACCAAGACTGGAAACTGGTATTTATACTAGAACTACACTGAGATAAGAATATATGGTTGTGAGATTGCACCATACAAGATGCCTAAATATGTTCCTTTGAGAATATTTTCTCTAGAATATATCAGGTAGAAGATTCACATGGATGAGATACATTTTGTGTCAGGAAATTTAAAGTCTCAGTTCAAGCTCAAAACACAGACTGGGTCATTTATTTGCAACACTAAATCAACTAGTGTTGAGGCAGATGCATTATTGAAGAAGATGAAAAACTAGCCTAGTTTCACCTGGTCCTATGATCCTTTTGGCATCATTTATGCCTTAAGGGTTAGTTTCAAGATGACTCCTTATGGCCATACTCCAAGGCCAGAAATTGAAAAGTTTATGAATCAAGAAATATGGATTGATGGGACTCTTCAAGAGGCAGATGAGCATGTTGTGTCTACTCCCACTGACTAGACTCTAGTTGCTCAGAGCAAGAAACATAAGAGGCTAAGAGACGAAACTTCATCCACTGAAGATGTGATGAAGGGATTCATTTTTCAATAAAAGAAGCCTAAAGGCAGCTTGATCACATCAACAGAAGAGACTCCACCAATGATCATTGATCTTGGAGATATGTAAGTATCTACATCAATAGGAGTTAGTACATCAACCATTCCTCCCACAGTTAATGCTTCAACTACTCCTCTTGCAACTTCACCTTCTATAGAGCCTCTAGAAATTATTCATTCAATAGGAACCAACACTTCAGATGGTTCAAACATATTTTCAAGGTTCCTAGAAATTAAGCAGAAAAATGAGACTTTAAAGTCCAATGTGTACAGTGAGTTCTGGAAGCAAACTTCCACTTCCCAACATAGGCTCCTTTCTTCTTTTGACAGTGAGAAGGGTAGAATGAAAATGGCTTTCTTACAAGCCTATATTCCATTTCCTAAATCACCATCTGATTACAAGAAGATTGTGTTTTCATTTGACACTAGTCAAATCCATCCAATTGACTAGATGGACATGCATAGACAAACTGGTGAGATGTTGTTTTCTACTATGACAACCATAGCCATGTCTCTTTCTAAACTTAGGACTACTCTATCAAATGTTCAATCCCAACTTAAGTTAGAAAAAATCTCCTCTCTATCTAAAGACAATAGAACAAAATAACTAGAGGACTTTGTGATTAAAGTGGGATATGATCCCAAGGATGTAAAAGTTGCAGAACTACTTCTTAAGAAGAAAGATGCAGAAATTGATGCATTGAAGAAACAGTTGAAGTTGCCTTCAACTGAAGATCCCCTAACCAAGGATATGGTAGAAACTAAATAGAAAAAGGAGGATATGCTCAAGCTTGATATTGAGAAGAATATATAGTTGAAGAAGATGGAAGAACGCATTGAAGAGCTATTGAAGGAGAAGGAAATAGCACAATTTTCCATGATGCCCATTATAACAGTCCCAATAGCAGCTGTAGGTATAGAGCCTAGTTCCTCATCTACAACCATTGAGTTACATCAACAACAGCTGACCCAACCAGATTAGCACAGGAACTATCAATCTAGAAGTAGGAAAACTAGAAGCTACTTCAGAAATTTCAAAATATGGAATTGTAGAAAGTACAAAATGATACTAAGAATGTGGAAGAAATGCAGAAGACTCATAAATTAGAGCTTAAAATATAGAAGTTGGAGAGTGAGTCACTGATGGTTGACACTTTGGCTTATGCCAAAGAGAGTATTTGGATAAAAATCAGTCAATCCATGATAGATGTATGGCCATCCATACAGATTATTTTTGAGCATCAAGAACTCATTACTAGATGCAGAGCAATGATTGAAGAACAAAAAGCAGCCTTGATGACTAAGCCTGTAGAAGCCATAGATATGATCAAGGTTTTAAATTCAAAGAGCAGAGAGGAATTAGACGAAATAAACATCTCTCACAGAACAACTACCATCTTAAAGATCAAAAAGGTATTACAAAAAAAGAATTTGATCAATCAATTGGAAACTAAGTGTCAAACCTTGGATATTTCTGTGAAGATATTTTATTCAAAATTTAATGTTTTAAATCAGAAAGGATTGCCAAGATTAGTAGGTTTGAATGATAAGTTGATTAGATTAGATGATTATGGCAAGGATTTATATGTTATTGCAGTAGACAAAGAAAAATTTGCAGGAGTGAAAGGACAGATAACAAAGAGGAATTTTCTAGAAGTCTTGGAATATGATTTAACCATATTACATGAAATCAAGAACTTGTTTCTCACCAAGCCTAATTTTGAAAGATATACATAGGTGGATGAAAAATTCAGGAAAATGGTAAATGTAGAAATCCCAAATGAACAAAGATGGGATAATTTGTGTGAAACAATTTAGTAATTCCTCATTGTGACAGTAGGATAGCTCAACAGTGTTCTCAGGCCAGATCATCAACAAATTTCAAAAGAATAGAGCCACCTCTTTAGCAGTTTTTTGATTCCTATTATATTTTTCTATTTTTGTAATTTTGTACTATTTTTGTATTTTATTCAAAATAGATTGTGGATATTTTGAAAAGTCTTTTATAAATAACTCCTCCTTTGAGTTATTATGGGTTGAACCCTTGAACAAGTTATTAAGCAGATTTGTACTAAGATGTAGCATTTTTTTTTAACTGAAATGGTTATATTTTATTGATAGAAAACAGGTTGGGCAAAGCCTAAACAACCATTACAATTTTCAAAATTTACATTATCTCTCTTTCTACTTAGGGGATGATTGCCATGGTCGTTGTTTCCGCATTTATGCTGATCATTCCATCCTGTAAAGTGCATCCAATATTCGCCAATCTGTCTGCTTCCTTGTTTAATCCTCTAAGAATGTGGAAGAATTGAACCAATGGAAATTCTTTCAGAATTCTGGTCACTCTTGAAAGCTATTTGTTTAGCACCGGGTCATTGAGCCTTTTCTTGTTTACCATCGTTTTTATCAGCAGCTCTGAATCACCAAAGATTAGAATTTCTTCTGGATTTCCTTTTCTGGCCATTTGGCAGGCTTTCAAGAGGCCGAGAATTTCAGCTTGATTGTTAGTTTTCATTCCAAGTCCCCTACTGAAGTCGTCTTTTTTCCCATTCTGAAAGAATATCACCTCTCCTGCTCCAGATCTCCCTAGATTTCCTTTTGAGGCTCCATCGAAAAAAATGGTGCACTTGCCCTGAGATTTCCACCACTGCTGGAATCTATCCTCCGATTCTCGGATCTGCCATTTTCCATTATGCATTGGGTGGTTGAGTGTTGGAAGACTGGTCTTTTCTGTATAAGCATCCAACCATACCCTTTCTTAGGTTCACAAGGAGTTGTCGTCTTTGACTGAGGAGTGATTCAAAGTTTCTAAGAGGAGATTCTTTGCCTATTCCACCACTTTTGCTGCGGGCAATTTTGTGTTAAATATAATTTCATTCTGAGCTAACCAAAGTTTCCAGCAGACATACTTTGTTGCAACTATCCATACCTTTTTCCAAATTGAGTTGCTGACTATGTTGAAGGGATATCTGTCATTCCAAGAGGAGAACATGGTGTCAATCGTGCTTTGAGTTGGAGGACACACATTCAGCCTGGTGAGAAAGAAAGACCAGACCGCCTTTGCAAATTCGCAGGCTATAAACAGATGATTTGCAGTTTCTGAGGCTCTTTTGCAGAAGGCGCTTCTATGTGGTCCAGCTATTTTCCTCTTACACAAATTGTCTCTAGTCAGAATTTTGTTGTGGAACAGAATCCAAAAGAAGAAGTTGATTTTGGGAATGCCGAAGCTGTCCCAAATCTGCTTCCACACGAATTCTGGGTGTGGCAAGTCCTTTTTGCTCTGCATCCGATAATATCCTTGGCTGGCTGTGTATACTCTGGTCTTACCCCAGCCCCAAACGTCTTCTTCTTCTGTGTGCACTGGGGCAAAGTCAGAGATAGCGTCTTGAAGGACGTCTAGCTGAGCATTTAAATGATCAGGGATTTTGGGGAAAGTCCAACGTTGCCAGTTCCCTTTTCTGTCCCAGCTAGAGATGTCCTCGATTTTATTTATGCCTTTTGACTATAGCCAGACTCTTACCTCAGTGATCTCCTGGTTTTCTGCCAGGGGCGATGTCCCATAACACTATCGCTCCATAACTTTGTATTTTTGCCATTACCAGGGATTCGATACAAGTGGGATCTGAAAAATTCAATATCTCTATTACACAGTTTCCAGACCTGCATTCCTTTTGGGGATTTCTCCATGTTGTAGGTTTTTATTGACTGATTTTTAAGGTATTTCAATTTAAAGATCTGACTAACTGGATGAGAAGGCGCTGCATGGATCTGCCATAGTAACTTGCAGCCCAGAGCTAGATTTGCATGAACAGGGTCACGGATTTGAAGTCCACCTTCTGCCAGCAGACGTTTCACCATATCCCAGCTTATTAAATGAAATCTGTTGGTGTTTCTTCTCCCACTGTTCCACAAGATGTTGCGCATAAGTCTGGAGATTTGATCTTATATTAGTTTTGGAGCCAGCATGAGAGATTCTTGGAAAGTGGGCAGAGCCGAGAGGAATAATTTGATGAGCATTAATTTGCTCCCTAAGGTTAGCCAGAAGCCTCCCCACTAAGTGATCTTCCTTTTGAATTTCGTGATAACTTCCCCCATGTGATTTCTGTTGGAGCCTAGCATCATAGGAAGGCCCAAATATTTTATTTTTTCCCAATATGCATGTCTTGTGTACCCTAGATCATTTGCAATTGTCTCAATATTGTGCTGCTCTGTATTCCACCCATACACAACACTTTTCCTCTCACTTACGAGTGCTCCCGACATGCTACAATATTTCTGGAGTATGGTTCTGAAGGATTTAGCTATTCTTGGAGAGGCCCCTCCAAGCAATAGTGAATCATTGATGAAAATTGCATGGTTCACAACGTCTATGCCTTTCACAATTCTGATCCCTGGTAGACAACCCTTGTGTTTTTTCGAAGTTAGTTTTCTGCTCAAGGAGTCTGCCATTAGGATGTAAATAAAGGGTGAAAGGGGACAGCCCTATCTCAAGCCCCTGGTGGCTAAAAATAAATTAGCAGGTCTACCGTTTATCATGGGCACAATCCAGATCTTCTCCAGACATGCTTTGATAATATTAATGAAGTCCTGGCTAAAGCCAAAGGATAAAAGGACCCTGTACAAGAAGGAACGATTAACTCTGACAAATGCATTGCACATATCAAGTTTTATGAGCATACCTTGTTCTTTGCGTGAGTGACTGGAATGAAGAGCTTCCTGGACTTGAATGACATTGTCCAGAATGTGTCTTCCTTTCACAAATCACCCTTGGGCAGGAGATATTAATTTTTGCAAAAGGGGTTTGATTCTATTTGCCATCATTTTGGCCACAATCTTGTAGGACGAGTTACACAACGAGATTGGCCTATATCTGTCAAAGGAGCTTGGACTTGCTTCCTTTGGAATTAGGGTGAGGAAGGTGGAATTTATACCGCCTCCAACCTTTGCCTTCCTCATGAAACTATGAACCATTCTAATGAGATCAATTTTAATTAGCTCCCAGCATTTCCTGTAAAAGTGGATTGAAAAACCGTCAGGCCCAAGTGCTTTTTCTGGCTCCATGGACCAGACAATGTTTTCAATCTCTTCTTCTGTGACAGGGCTCAAGAGAGTGTTGTTGTCATCTGCACTGACTAGATGTGGAATGTTTGTGAGGAATTCTGCAATGTCCTCCTCACTCCCATCCTTTTCTACACTAAGAAGGTTTTGGAAGTGATTCACAGTGGCTTCCTTAATTTGTTCAAATCCTCTGCATACCTATACCCTATTTGTGGTGATTTCTGCAATGTGGTTTCGCGAAAGACGAGCCCTGTATTGTCTGTGGAAATATTTAGTGTTTCTATCCCCGGCTTTGAGCCACAAGCTGCGGGACTTAATGCGCCAATATTCTTCCTCACTTCTAAATGAGTTATATGTTTTCATTTGAGTAATTTTTTCATTATCTAGATCCATGGATGAGATGTCTTTCTCTTCCATTTCCACTTGGAGATCTTCCAGCTGGTTGAATGCATCTTTTCCCTGGCTAGTGGGAGTGTTTGTGACTTTCTTAATCCATTCTTTTAATTCCTTCTTAGTATTTTTCATTTTTTGTTCCCAAACCTAACTTGGGGAACCTGAAACTTCAATTCCCCATGCAATTTGAACAGCTTCATGGAACCCTTCCCTTTCTGCCCAAAGAGGGTTGAAACAAAAAGGGAGGGGGCCAAGGTCTTCTTCTTCCTTTAAGCATAGTAAGATTGGCTTGTGATCTGAGGTTAGTTTAGGAAGAATCTTGGAGAAAACTATTTTTTTATCCATCATAATAGAACTGCTGGTGAGGAATCTTTCTAACCTTGTAGAAATTTGGTGTTCCCCTGCTCTATTGTTAGTCCAGGTGTATTCTCCTTTCACTACTTTGAAGTCTACTAAGTCCCATTGTTGGATGAGATTTTCCACTGTGGCGAGAAAGGGGTCTCTCAGAGAGGTCCCTCCTCTCTTTTCTTTGGGATCTAAGATTATGTTCAGGTCTCCTCCTATGACTATATTCATAGGATTGAGTAGCTCCAGATAGTCTGAGAGTGTTTTCCAACATTCTTTCTTCTCATCATAGTGCACAGGTACATACAAATTAAACAGGGCTAGCTTAAAATTACTTGCTATATGGCACAGTTCTGTAAATATCCAATGTTGGGTCGCAAAGGAACTTTCTAAAGAGAAAGAATTTTTGGACCAAAATGTGCCTATTCCTCTAGCTGAACCTCTATCACTGACTACTTTTCCTGAATCGAATTTCCATTTTGTATTGCTAGTGTTTAGAATGATTTCACCTTCTATTTTTGTCTCTTGGAGCATGAGTATGTCTGTGGATTCCATCTTCATTATATCTTTGATAGCCTCTGCCTTAGTGGGATTCCCCAAACCCTTGCAGTTCCAAGAGACCAGCTGCATCATTTATAATTTGTTGGGGTAGATCCACCTCCCTTAGGGACCCTTGGTCTGGTGTTCCTTCCAAGAGTCATTTCAATGGTAGCTTAACTTCCCAGGGTTTTTTGTCTTTCTGATTCTTCTTCCCTAGTTTCTCTGTTTGATTTTCTTGCAACTCACTCTGATGTCCTTCCTAAGGTCTCTTCGTCCGATGAGCCCTCATTTTCTACTTTCTTCTTCTTTTGTTTGATTATATCCGCATATGAAGGGGATGAAATATTACATGGGTTCAGGTTTGGAGTGTAACTTGGATCTGAAGATTCAATATTATTCTGCTGGGGAGGATCTTCCCACTCTGCCTCTGGAGGATCTGAGGGAGGAGTAAGAGATTTGAAAGGATTTTTGTCCTCCTCTATGCTGATGGTTTCCTTTCTTCCAACATTTTGAGTGCTTTCATTTTCTTGACCTGGTTTGTTCCCTGTCTCTTTGCCTTTGTTTTTGTTGCTCTGCCTGTTGTTTACTGGTTTCTTTACCTGTTTCCATTACTCTCCTTTTTCTTTCTCTGAAGTTTCCTCGATTTTTTTCTTGCAATATCTTGCGAAGTGCCAGTATTCATGGCAATGTCGGCATTTGAAAGGCAACTGCTCATAGTCAAGCTCTTGGAAATGAGTCCAGTCTGCCACTGAGAGTTTAATGGCTTCGGGTAAACCGTCTTCAAGATCCACCTCAACACAGATACGGGCATAGGAGTATTGGTCCTTCCTCAGTGCCTGATCTATGTATCTGCCAAGATCTTTACCTATGGATTGCAACAAATTATGACTCCAGTAATGGAGGGGGAGATGTGGGAGGTGCACCCAAACAGGTACCACCGTGGGCACGTCTTGATCTGGATCGAAGTCAAGAGACCATTTGTTCAGGTAGAGCCCTTGAGGGCCCATGAAGTATGGCCTGTTTCTAAAGATCAGACTTCTATCCTCAGCATTTTTGAAAACAAACACAAAGAAACCTTTGCCAATGAAATGACTTTTTATTCTTTCTTTGACCAGAGGTGTCCAGCTTCGCTTTATCCATTCCTCGACAGCTTTCGGGGATGGCCATAACCCTGTGAACTAGACGATAAGTCCTCTTTCAGTGAGATTCAGCATTGTTCTACATGTTTCTTCCACCGACAGTGTCACCGTGGGAATGCTTCCTCGTTTTTTGACAAACTTAGACTGAGAGCCAGTCGTCCATTTCCCAAATGTTGCAACTAAGGATCTGAATGCTTCAAGTTCTAGAGGAATTTGGGGGGAAGCAGTAGAGCCCCCACCAAGGTCCATGTTGGAGGAAAGCAACAGATCGCTGCTAGGTCAACAAAAACGCCTCCATGCGAAAACACGATGCCAAAAATATCCAAGTTTCAAAACAATGAGTGAGCCAAAAAAATAATACTCACAGATTTTCGATTCCACTGAATACTGGTTCGTAGCAGCTGCCCCTTTTTCTGTGAAAACCAATCTGCTGCAGTAGCCTACAGCTATGAAACTAGCGAATCAACAGGTCTCGGGTTTGAATCCGCCCAACTGAGAGAGGAGCTCCATTCAAATTTTTAAGATGTAGCATTTTTGAGATAATAAAAGATTCTAGATTTTCCTCATATGGTCTGTCTCTCAGTGGGTTGTATTTCATCTTGTCTATTCATTATGTTTTCTTCATATAAATTAATTCTTTTGCAGTCACCAAATTTAAAATTTGATTGAATATCAGTTTCATTTCGAATCCTTTACGAAGTTGTAATTTAAATAAGAGACTGATTTACAAAACTATTTGTTATTGTAAATTCCTCTTTGAGTATAAATTACACTAGATCTTTGTAATAGTTTGATTATGTTTTGTTGATTAAGAAAGCATTGTTTTCTTACTTTCTTCTTGTAAATGATTAAATATTCAGTTTGAATATAAAATCAATTATACCTCCCCGTACTCTACTTCTCCATTACATCAAAATCATACTAATAATGTGCAGTTGAAGAACAACCTTTCATTTTATCAAAATTTGTCTAAGTTTAAAGCACTTGTTTATAAATAGTTCACTGGTTATCCAATCACTCAAAGCAACAAAACATTATAGATGCTTTGGCATAGCTAATTGACCTTAGGTTATCTCAAAGGAAAACATCTACCTTCACAGGAAATATACTTGATGATGTGGTAACTCACCTCATTCCAGGGATATGAAATGCTTTCCCTTATAACCCCATTTTTCTCTTCAATTGCTTATTCTCCCTCCAAGAAAAAACATTTCTTTGTAAGAGTGCTATTAGTCTTGTCCTCTTTCATCCATTGAAACCCTAAGGGGAGTGTGGTTATCCTGCCAATAATTTCAGGGGTAATTTCTACTAAAAAACCCTTCACTACAGCAGTGGCACTGGCTCTAGTGAGAGGTATGAGTGACATTGAAAATTCTCTAGCCACATCATCATCGTATCCCCTCAGTAGCTCAAAGAACCCTATCCATTGATGCCTTGTAAATATTTCTACCATAGGATGACGTTGGTGTATTCTAGATGTGTTGGTGGGCTCTCTTTTTTTGAAACCTCCTGTCATATTTTCTGGAAATTCTTGTCTGAGTGAGGTTTGGGTAGCTATAGTTTAAGAACTATGGTAGGTGATGAGGTTTTGGAATTTATCCTTCATTAACCTTCACAAAATTGTCTGTACCATTATGTGTATAGAAGATACTCAAAAGGAAGGAGGATTTGTTTTTTTTAATGAAAAACACATAAGGTATGGAACCTACCTCCCTTTCCTACGTTCTCGTGATGAGAAATCTTGAATTGATTTCCCTCGGTGTCCTCTTGCAACTCTGTGTGGTAATTATCTCTGTGTCTTGTAGCCTTCCTGTAGTTTCCTATAGGTGCTCTTTCTTGTTGTAGATGTTGACTATTTCCTATAGGTTGCCACTATAGGGATGTTGAGAGTAACTTTTCTTTCAATGACTCCTTGAATTTTCCTCTGCCTTCAGCTTTTCAAAATAACTAATACTTCGCATGGGAGTTAGTGATTATTTCTATTTGTGGATGATTTTGTTGGGTGATGTGTTGACTAGACGAGTACGAATACCTCCTTTCGGACCGTTGGTCCCACTACAAGTTCATCATATCACCTTTCCTCTAAATCATATCCCACTTTCATTCTTTGTAACTTAACCACTGTTTTTTATTCTCCCCCTTTTTTTATGTGACCTTGCCACGTGTGGAGTTGACTAACCCTTTTTCTTCTCGTTATATGACCGAGGGTGGCCAAGTTAACTGGCCACCTTCACTTACAAAATCAACTTCTTGCATTATTCCTACAGTTTAATCACATTCATACCTATGAGGAAGTATTGGTGAGATGACATACATGTTGATCCTTTGCTTCACTAATGCATGCTGGAGAGTGGTGCTAATTCCTCGTTCTTTGACCTTGCTGCATATTCTTCAACTATGCTTTTTTTTTTCTCTCTTATTTTGTTGATGAGTTGTTCCTTTGATGATGTACAAGTGTTGGCTTTTGTTGCTACTGAGCTTTGGAGGAGCTTCCTCATGACTGTAATCTTTGTGCTGAAGGCTGATTAGAGTTTATGTGGTTTTTTTTGGAATAGACTGTAGCTACAAGAATTCCTACAGGATGTCTTGTTGTTGCCTTTTTTTTGAACTTTTGCATCTCTTCTCTGCTTATAAAGTTGCGTGGGTATCGAAATGAGTGGACTATTGGTTATGGAGTGGAAGATGAGGTATGTTGTTGTGGGCATGCCCCTTTTTGATGTTTTTTTCTTTTTCTCCTTTTTTTTTATTTTCTAACTTGATTTTTTTTCTTTTGATACAGGGGTGACATGGTCATGAAGTGTGTTGGTTGAGGTTTGGTGAGGTCAATGGCTCTTTTCGTAACCCAAACAGGCTTGTGTCACCATTTTTCCACTGGATTGCCCTTCTTGTACCTTTTCAAGGCCTCCTATAAAACCTATAGGAAACTCCTCTAGTATTACAGGGAATCCTGTAGAAAACACATAATTTCTTAGAATTGGAATCTGGAGTGGAGTATGGATGGAAGAAGATGGGGAGTATGGAGGAGATGATATGGATGAAGTAAAACATGGTTTTTGGTAGGGCTTGTTGTCCTCTATAGCATGTGCACATCATATTCTGTTATGAAACCAGCTCAAGAAAATATAGAAAGGATAGATCAATGCCTTAGAATTCAGCCTCTTCGAGGGGGCAACCTCCTTTACATTACATAAATGAACAATTCTTTGATGATTCAAATGACAAAACCTCCTTTCTATATATAGGAGTCTAAGGAGTCACAATATAACCCAACCAACCTAACAATATAATATAAACCCACAAAAATAACAATAGAGGGATTCTACAGGGCACAGTAATAACAATATGGGGATAATAGGGGCACAATAATATTAATAAGGGATGCAACTACAATAGTAATGGGGTAATCACTAGTATTATAGGGACCCAGCGCACTCCATGATTTAATGTAATGAAAGGCTTGTAGGGGTGATTCTCACCTTCTAATTTTCTTAGCGAAGAGATGGGATGGATAAACCATCCAGTAGAGGGGAATGTTTTGAGAAAGGATACATCAATATGAGGTAAGTCAACTAACCTTAATACAACTATAGGTACCAATTTAGATTGAACTAAGTAGTATAGATCCCTTCCCTATAATTATGAATCAATAGTGTTATTTTAGCAACTATGAGAATAATGCAAAATAGGAAACATGCCAAGATACAAATCTACACCATCATTGTTGTACACCAAACATAGCATGATACATTGAAAAATAAACCCAAAGTATATACATTATGGAAATGACAAAAACATAAAATGCTATGGATTTATGTTAATGTCAAGTCTAACATTAATCAACCTCAATGTAATATAGAACCAAATATGACATGTTTGCTAAATTTTTTTCCAGAAATTGTTATCTTTTCATCAGGCCAAATCATACCTGAGTCATTCTAATTAGAAAATAAAATTGTAAGTGTTTGCAAGAGAAAAAAATATTCCTTAAAAGAATATGGGATTAAAACTCGTGTTGAATACTTTTATATATGTATATATATTCGTTATTTTCTTTGGGAAGGGGCTAATAATAGAAATGGTAATAAGATTTTCAAACAAATTACATTGATAAATATTAATCACTATATTTTTTGAGCAATGTAGACTATCTCCTAAACCAAAGGCTTTGTTTCAATCTTCTATTATATAATCGTGTAATATTAATTTAAATTTCACATTAACTATTCCAAAAAGATATTAATATGAGATACATACAAGCAACATTCCTATTATTTTTCTTATTGCATTATAACACACACAAAATTAATAATAAATATAACACTATAGTATAGATAATGAAATCATTTTTCATATATGCTTGTTAATTTTTCAATTCTCTCAGTAAGAAATCAATATTTTATCATTATCTAAGTTGATGATTTAAATTATTTTTATTTTATAATGGAGAATCACTTCATAGGTTGATAATTCATCTGCAAGGGCAAATGGATCAACTTTGTTAAGTGATTTTCTTTTCAAACCTTCTTAGTTGATATGCAAGGGCAAACGGATCAACTTTGTTATGTGATTTTATTTTAGAACCTTCTTAATGGAATTACTAGAGACCTTCAAAGGTTGTACAAATTCAAGAAACATTGTCCCTTTCATCTTTACGTAACCCCTAAAACATAGAAATGAATAAATTCAATTGAACTATATGCATATTCTCGGGATTATTGTCCAATTATTACGTTGAAACTTATGCTACTATGATGAACACAATATGCTTTTCATTGACATAGACAACATTCAATTATAGTAATGATTGGATCTATGAGAATTTCCAGTGATTTATATTTCTCTTTATGTTTCCCTCTTCTATTACATGTTTTCATGTATTTGTTAAGTGGAATTACAAAATATGCCACCAGGTTCTCTGCAAACAATAAAAGTTTGCAAGGTAGTGGGAAAGGAACACCTAGGAAACACAATGCCCCAAACAAAAGCCCTCCAAAGCACAATAATTTACAATAAGAAAACACAAGTCATAATCTATATTCCATCTATTCGATAATTAACCTTAGTTATTCTAACAAATAATTATAAAATGTGTTTCATCTCAATAACTTTATAGAAGAAATAGAAATTTGAAGGACCAAAACTTTGATTGCTACCTTATTTATGACCATATTACTACTACTTTGTTTCCCGCATAAGATACTTAAAAGAATTTCACCTGCCAAAATTCTCATACATGGCTATTGAAAGACTTTATAAAGTGATTCAATGCCAAGTGTCTAAGAAATAATGGCTAGGAAACTCCCTTGATTTCATCCGCTTAAGATACAAGATTGAGAGATGGTTTTCAGTGAGGAGTAGCCACATGAATTATGGCTCAATTCATTGTGTTGCTTGGAAAGACTCATGTGTGTCGGGCTCATTTCATGATAGGCACATGGCCAAAACACCTTCCATACTTATTTATTATGTAAATTATAATCGGTGTTTAATTAACTTAATCAAATATGAAATAAATGTTTAAGTACTTTTTTATTATGGCTGAATTCATCTATACATCATGCCAAATATGAAATCTGCCTCTCATGGGGCACATGGTTCAAAATCTAGATGCCCAAGTAAAAAGGTTTTTCTTATTTTTTTGAAGAGGTGTCCCTAATAAATCTAGCTAACATGCTCTACGTTTTTTCTCAAATCCTTTTCCTACTTCATTAGTCTATTTGGGGTGAATGTTAGTCTCGTAGAAAATCCGTCTTTTTTCAAAAGCTGTCCAAAACGAACATAGCTATTTCTCTTACATTGCATCATTCGGGTCTTGTTATTTTTTCTTATGCTAAATTCGATCGAATTTTTGAGGGGTTACCGTTGAATAGTTTGTTTGGGATAAAATTTCATATATAAGGTAAATTGATCTTCCCAATATATAAAACGCCTCATATTTCTATAACTTATGCACTCATGACATCATTACAACTTGGATTTATCATTTCAAATTTAGCCTTCGTGTTTTGACTTTCTCTTTCGGAACCTAGCCATTTTTTAAGTATTAAAATCCCATTTATTATTTTTCAGCATTTTCCATATTTCCTCTGAACAAAGAAATAATTTGTTAATGTGTGTAATTTGGCATTCTATCCCGCTCATCAGCCCTCCTCTTTTATATTCAGTAACATATCTCTACCACGACATGCTTCCTAAAAGTATACGCGTAATGACCAACACGTCTCAATGCTAACTTCCTTATGTACATTAAATAATCAAAATACGTATATTTTTAAATATCTAATGTCATTATACTACATTAGGTATCTTAGATATGGCCAGCTTTGTCCACAAACCTATAACAATATGAAGTCTATAGTTTTGTGTCGAACTGCCTAGCGCAACGTCATGGATTGAATGATTTTGCCAGTGTTTCTTGATGGCAACACGCTGTCTAAAGCACCTTTTAAAAAATTTCGCTTTGATTTATTTTATTGTTAACTTTTTCCAAGAAGGCTGTTAGAGCCATTGCAATTTTTTTTATTTCTGTTTCTTTTTAGTTATGAATGTGAGTTTAAAATTAGTCTAACAACTATAACAGGAAATGTTTTATTTCTGTTTCTTTTTAGTTATGAATGTGAGTTTAAAATTAGTCTAACAACTATAACAGGAAATGTAACTGTGCAATGTAATTGTAGGTAGTTCCTCAATCGAATGAGGCTACCTGAACTATTAAAAGACATTTCATAGAAGGCATGAGGGTTGCTACCCAGATAAGGAAAATAGAACTACAATGAGATTGTAAAATTTGCTGACAAGCATAACAAGAAGAATAAACATTGATATTTCAGGTAACCAGAAAGCTTATGTCATGAAGTATTTTCTGTAATGTGCATGAGTGCAAACTATAAACGAAGAACGAGCATGAAGACTGTGCAAGCATAAACATTTAAGAACGAAGGGCAAACACAAGAATTGTGCGTACACCGAGAAAATGACATTCACCGAGTATAGCCAAAGGTACTCGCAGACCGAACATTTTATCATTCATCAATAGAATTTCTTCTTCTCTAAATGTGCATACATGTATTGAAATTGTTACATAAATAACTGTCAAAGAAAATTAGCATTTCGAGCATCATATTGTTCCATATTTACATTCCATACACAAATCCATAGTTCCAGTATTCCATGAGTCCCATCTCTTCTACGAAAGAGAGGACCAGAAACCCTCGGCCAACATAACCAGATAGGAACGAAAATAAAAGCCAGACCACAAAGCTGAAATGTGAAGTAACTGTGGCCACGACAAAACGACAAAAATAGCAAGACCAACTACAGAGTCACAGTCGTGAAGATCTATAAAATCAAAATCGCTACATAACATACGAAGAGACAATCACATATTGTTTTGACAAATAGAGCCTTAAACAGGCACCAGAACTAGCTTAAGGGAACGGTCCTACCCATTTCAAACAAAGGCTGAGACAAAGGATTGGAGACACAACGAGCCACCAAGTCCGAGCCTTCCACACCGGTACATGAGCCACCTGCATAGCACAACGAAGATGTTAGTTAGGGTAGCATAACCTGTATGAACAGTAAGCAAAAAGAGCAGAAGGAAACAATGGCAACAAAAGCCTAAAGGTTACCTGAGTGATGAGAGGGTTTGCACAAACCCCGAACCAGCAAGAACGCCAAGAGGGAAACAGGGATTGTGAGTCCCAACAAAACCAGAGAAGCTTGAGCCATGGCTACAGAGCCATACAAATCCCCAACTACTCACAAGGAGCGGGATTGTCATCGAAAGATACAGTAGCACAAAGAAGTGAAACCAGAGAAGGAAGATTACCTATGGAGGAAACTAGATAGTCGCCAGAGAAAATGAACCAAGAACCTATCAATGGAACCAACACTGTTTATCAACAGTTGAGCCATATAAGAAAACAGATAAAGCCAATAGACAACAAATCAAACAAGGTTTCTCAATCTCAGACCGCCATCAAGGTGTACCCACAATAAGGAAACGTTGATGGAGCCAGCAAATGGAGGAGGGCCGAGTGCCATAGCCATAACTAGGAACAAAACCCCATAGAGAATGGAGTAGCTATATTACCAACAGCGCAAGTGAATGACCAAGAAAGGGTTTCCCACAAAGCCATAGAGCCACCACGAAACTACAAAACATCATGGACTGTGGAGGCATTAAAAGCCTCATTAAACCCCTCCAAAACCCTTGAGTCACTGCGTGGGAAGATCACGTAGTTCAGCTGCCACGAAGCATCCACATTAGCAGTCAGGTGTGTCATCATTTTTGGTATCGGAGCAATTCTTTCCTTAAGGAAGAAAGTTTAATTATGGAGGTAGGAAGAAGAGGAAGAGGAAGAGGTGTTCGAAGAGCAGCCGAAGATGGATTGTGTGAAGAAATCAAGGTCCTAAGTGCCAGGTTAGCAGCAGTGGAAGCAGCAAGGCATAGGGATCGCAAGGATGGCGATGACAGTGATGCAGAGACTATAGCTATAACAAATGGGTCCGAAGAGGAAGGACCAAAAATAAGATTGTTGAAATCTATCCTATTAGCAAACAACAAACTGAAACCTGAACTGTCAAATTATGATGGCAGCCTATCTACTGAATTTCTTCTGGATTAGATTAGTGAGTTAGATAAATACTTCGAGTGTGAAGAGATCAGTGATGAAAAGAGGATCATGTTCGCAGCTATGAAGTTGAAGGGGCATGCAGCACCGTGGTGGGACAGTGTGCAAGCAGAGCGAAAAAGATCTAACAAACCACCGATTAAGAAGTGGGACAGGATGGTGGCCAAGTTGAAGGGTAAATTTTTACCTAAAGACTATCAGATTGCACTGCATAGATAGGTACAAAATCTGAAGCAGAAGTCAATGACTGTAAAAGAGTACACAAATGAGTTTTATAGAGTGAATTTGCAAGCAGGTTATGTCAAGGACAACCCACAAAAGACTACAAGGTTTGTGAATGGGTTGTGGATGGAGTTATTGGATGAGATCAGTATTCTCTCTCCCATATCTATAGAAGAAGCATATCAAAGTGCTTTAAAAGCGGAAGAAAAAATTAACAAAAGGCAGAATGAGAGGAGAGGACGTGGTTCCAGAAGAGGAAGGGGATAGTCCTATGGTAGAGGCATAACTACCAGCAATAATGATGAAGGCAGCAGTTCGAAAGCTGCAAGGTCAACAGACAAAGAGGGTAACACTAGGGGAGGAAGGCCTTACCAGTTTGGTAGAGGTAATGGCAGAGGCAGAGGAGCTGCTTACCAGTGTTAGAAGTGCCACAAATGGGGGCACAAATTGTTTGAATGTCCTGAAAGTGATCAGGCAGGACAAAGAGGGGCATATGTTGCTCAGCCTGAGGAGACCGAGGCCCCACCTCAAGAAGTGGAGAACGTGCCTGAAATAGGTTAAGCCTTGGTACTGAATAAAGTTTTGTTGAAGCCAGCTAAAGAATCAGCTGATCCGACACAGCGGAAAGCTCTATTCTATACTGTGCGTAAGTCGCAGGAGAAGTGTTGTAAATTGATTATCGATAGTGGAAGCATGGACAATTCAGTAGCCACGAAGATGGTGGAAAAGCTGGGCCTAAAGTGATTGAAACACCCAACTCCATACCAGGTGTCTTGGATGCAGAAAGGACACCAACTGCTTGTTGATGAGCAGTGTGAGGTGGAATTTCATATTGGCAAATATAAGGATAAAGTGACATGTGACATTATGCCGATGGATGTATGCCGTATACTGCTGGGAAGACCTTGGCAGTATGATAGGAAGGTGGTACACGATGGAAAAACAAATTGTTATAAGTTCGTGAAGGATGGGGTCAAACACGCACTGATACCCATGAAGGAAGAAGCTACAACAGAAACTAGTGGGTTGAAAGCCTTGCTGCTAGGGGGAAAGAGTTCCTACAGCAGTTGGGAGATGACGAGATTAAATTTGTAGTCATATGGAGGCCGAGGCCAGTGTTAGTTCATACTAAAATTAAGGATTTATCGGAAGAAATCCAAGATATGTTGCATGAATTCAGTGATATAGTAGCGGAGGAATTGCCAAATAAGTTACCTCGACAACAAAGTATCAACCACCATATCGACTTTATACTAGGAGCCAACTTGCCCAACAAAGCCGCTTATCATATGAGCCCAAAAGATAATGAGGAGATTAGAAAGCAGGTACAAGAATTGTTGGACAAGGGACTGATTCAGGAAAGCCTAAGTCCATGTGTAGTATCAACAGTTTTGGCTGCCAAGAAAGGAGGGGAGTGGCGAATGTGTACCAACTCCCGAGTGGGAAATAAGATTACTATTAGGGACAAGTTTACTTTACCACGCATGGGCGATATGATGGACTGCTTAAGTGGAGCAGCATACTTTTCCAAGATTGATTTGAAAAGTGGTTATCGTCAGATACAAATTCGGGAAGGCGATGAGTGGAAGGCTGCTTTTAAGACCAATGAGGGCCTGTATGAGTGGTTGGTCATGCCATTCGGATTGAGTAATGCACCTAGCACATTCATGTGCTTGATGAACAAGATGCTGAAATAATACATTGGGAAGTTCGTTATTGTGTACTTGGACAATATTCTTATTTTCAATAAGACTAGGGAGGAACATTTTAGACACATTAGGTGTGTCTTGGAAAAATTACAGCAAAATAAATTCCTGAAAAATTTGAATAAATGCACACTTTTCAAGAAGGAATTAACTTAATTGGGGTTCGTGATCTCAGAAAATGAGTTGAAGATGGATCTGGAAAAGGTTGCAGCCATAGTTGGCTGGCCGTCCCCAAAGAGTTTATTTGAAGTACAAAGTTTTCATGGGCTAGAAAGCTTTTACATGAGGTTTATAAGGGATTTTAGCAGTATCTGCACACCCATGGTGGAAACTGTCAAGAAGGCTAATCAGCCATTTCATTGGACTGATTCAGCTGAAAGGAGTTTTCAATTGCTGAAAAAGAAGATTACTAAACGACCTGTTTACGGTTTTAACAAACTTTTTCAAGTTCGTTGCGATGCTAGTGAGACAGCCATTGGAGTAGTGCTGAGTCAAGAGGATAAACCGGTAGCCTATTTTAGTTAAAAATTGAATGAGAGCAGACATAAATATTCTTCCTATGATAATGAATTCCTTGTAGTAGTACAAGCACTGAAACACTGGAGACACTATTTGTTGGGAAATGAATTCGTCCTGTTTTGGGACAATTCTGCTCTGCAATATATTATGCGGCAGCACAAATTAAACCACAAACATGCGAAGTGGATGGAATATCTCCAAAGTTTCATGTTTGGGTTAAACCACATCAGTGGACAAGCCAATAAAGTGGCAGACACATTAAGTTGGAGGAGTTTGATCATGCAAGAGAGTAAAATACATGTGTTGAGTTTTGAGCATATTAAGGCTCTGTACGAAACAAATGCAGATTTTTGTGAAGCATACGAAGCTTGCCAGAATCCGTTCTTGAGGGACAATAGCTTGTGGTTAGATTTTAACTTGCAGGAAGGATTGTTGTTCAAGGGTGGATAGTTGTGCATCCCAGAGTGTTCAATGAGGGAAAATCTAATCCAGGAGAAGCACAATGGAGGTCTAGCCGAACATTTTGGCGTAGACAAGACATTGGACCAAGTAAGTCATTTTTTTATTGGCCTAGGATGCGATGAGACGTGCAATGATATGTGGCTAGATGCAAGATGTGTCAACTAGCGAAGGGACATAGTCAGAATACGGGATTATACACGTCATTGCCTGTTCCAGACAGACCTTGGGATTCAGTTAGTTTAGATTTTGTTTTGGGTTTTCCAAGGACATAGAAAGGGTACGATTCAATTATGGTAGTGGTGGATTGCTTTACAAAAATGGCACATTTTATCCCTTGCAAGAAGACCAGTGACGCCACGCTTGTAGCCCATATATTCTTTACAAAAATTGTCAGGTTGCATGGCTTGCCGACATCTATTCTTTTAGATAGGGACATGAAGTTTACGGGCCATTTCAGGCAAACTTTGTGGAAACAATTGGACATTAAACTAAATTTCAGTTCATCTTATCATCCACAAACCGATGGGCAAATTGAAGTAGTAAACCGATCTCTGGGAACTCTGCTACATAGCCTCATTGGAGAGAATTCATGACAATGGGATCGTGTACTCGACCAGGCAGAGTTCACTTATAACAACTCTCCAAACAAGAGCACAGGCATAAGCCCTTTCTAAATCCTGTATGGCATGCAACCTCGAGGAGTGCACGAATTATGAGATTTGGGTCGGTTGGAACGAAGGAGTGCTGACAGAGAAGAATTCACCAAGATGATTAATGAACTTCACGTTGCAGAACAACAGTCAAAAGTATAAACAAAAGGCAGATTTGAAGCGAAAAGAAGTGCAGTTTGAGATAGGATATTTGGTACTAGCGCATCTTTGAAAGGAAAGATTCCCCAAAGGAGAGTACAACAAGCTAAAATTCAAAAAGATAGGGCATTTCTGAATTTTACGAAAATTCTCTACAAATTCCTATGAACTGCAATTGCCCCCGGATATTGGGATCTCGTCCATTTTCAATGTCACAAACCTATACCCCTTTGTTTTTGCGGACACAGAGGAATATTCAACCGGTCACACACGTGACACCCAGGAAGACAAAGAGACAGGGACATGGATCAAGCAGCTACTCATAGCCAAGCCTTTAGAGATTGACCAAATACTAGACACTCAGGTATCTCGGTGGACACGCTGGAAGGAGTACTTGTAGTACTTGGTTAAGTGGAAGGACAATCTGATAGAGGACAATACCTAGATGGATGCCAGACAAATTCAGTGCATCGAATATTCGATTGAAGATCTCATGGATAGGAGCCATGAGTTTCATTCACCCCAGGAGCCTGATGTAGGGGCATCCAATGGCGAGGCGATAGTTGGACATGCTGTCTAAAGCACCTTTCAAAAAATTTCATGTTGATTTATTTTACGGTTAACTTTTTCCAAGAAGGCTGTTACAGCCATGGCAATTTTTATTTTTTATTTATTTTTTTAGTTATGAATGTGAGTTTAAAATTACTTTAACAACCATAACAGGAAATGTAACTATGCAATGTAACCATAGGTAGTTCCTCAACCGAGTGAGGCTACCTGAACTATTAAAAGATATTTCATAGAAGGCACGCGGGTTGCTGCCCAGATAAGGAAAATAGAACTACACTGAGATTGTCAAATTTGCTGATAAGCATAACAAGAAGAATAGACATTGATATTTTAGTTAAACAGAAAGCTTGTGTCATGAAGTATTTTCTGTAATGTGCATGAGTGCAAACTATAAACGAAGAATGAGCATGAAGATTGTGCAAGCATAAACATTTAAGAACGAAGGGCGAACACAGGAATTGTGTGTACACCCAGAAAACGACATTCACCGAGTATAGCCAAAGGTACTCGCAGACCGAACATTTTATCGTTCATCAATAGAATTTTATCTTCTCTAAATGCGCATACATGTATTGAAATTGTTACATAAATAGCTGTCAAAGAGAATTAGCATTCTAAGCATCATATTGTTCCATATTTACATTCCATACACAAATCCATAGTTCCAGTATTAAATGAGTCCTATCTCTTCTACAGAAGAGAGGACCGGAAACCCTCGGCCAACATAACCAGACAGGAATGAAAACAAAAGCCAGACCACAGAGCTGAAATGTAAAGTAACTGTGGCCATGATGAAATGACAGAAATAGCAAGACCAACTACAGAGTCATGGTCATGAGTACCTATAAAATCAAAATCCCTACATAACCTACAGAGAGACAATCACATATTGTTTCGACAAACAGAGCCTCAAATAGGCACCAGAACAAGCTTAAGGGAACGATTCTACCCGTTTCAAACAAAGGCTGAGATAGAGGATTGGAGACACGGCGAGCCACCAAGTCCGAGCCTTCGACACTGGTACATGAGCCACCTACACAACACAATGAAGATGTTAGTTATGGCAGCATAACTTGTATGACCAATCAAGAAAAAAGCAGAAGGAAACAATGGCAACAAAAGCCTAAAGGTTACCTGAGTGACAAGAGGGTTTGAACAAATCCCAAACCAGCAGCAACGCCAAGAGGGAAATGGGAATCGTGGGTCCCAACAAAACCAAAGAAGCTTGAGCCACATCTATAGAGCCATACAAATCCCCAACTGCTCACAAGGAGCGGGATTGTCAGTGAAAGATACAATAGCACGAAGAAGTGAAACCAGACGTCGGCAAATAAAACGAACCAAGAACCTGTCAGTGGAACCAACACAATTTATAAATAGTTGAGCCGTATAAGAAAACATATCAAGCCAATAGACAGCAAATAAACAGGGTTTCTCAGTCTCAGACCACCTTCAGGGTGTACCCATACCAGGGAAAATGTTGACAAAGCCAGCGAATGGAGGAGGGCCAAGTGCCATAGCCATAACCAAGAACAAAACCCCATAGCGAACGGAGCAATTGTATTACCAACACAGAAAGTGAATAACTGAGAAAGGATTTCCCACAAAGCCATAGAGCTAGCATGAAACTCCAAAACCTCATGGACTATGGAGACATTAAAAGCCTTATTAAACCCCTCCAAAACCGTTGAGTCACTACGCGGGAAGATCACGTGGTTCAGCGGCCACGCAACATCCACATCAGCAGTCGGGTGTGTCATCAGTATTGCTACTGGAATTTTCAATTTGAGTGAAATAGCGAGCTGCTTTGATGGATTCTCCTTAAACTTTAGGGTTACTCCCTACATCCAACAAAGAATAAGATAGGATTTTCAAATATGAATTTAGGTTATGAAAAGTCATATAATGGAATTCGTAGGACATTATTGTGATTCAAACATTAGAGCTATTTTACTCAAAAATGAAGACACCATAAATCCCTTGTCTCCACTACAGATGTGAAGCCGCATTTGTGGTGTGGTCTTCAGATTTCATAGGCCAGGAAGGAATTATAACAAAAAAGATAAGTATTCCCCCATCGGTATTCAAATCCCAAGGAGCTCTGATATTGTGCCCCATCACTCTGCATTTTATTGGAATTCTTCATGTAGCCATATATTGGGACTTTAGGGCATCCTCATTTTCTTGCGAAATATTCAAGACTCAGAATTTGCAAAGGTGATATTATTTAGTAGATACATGGAAAGGGTGAAGAAATCATTCTTCTTCTTTTTGGTAGGTAAAACTCATGGGTATTTGAACTAGTGACCTATCACACGAAGTGCCTTAACAATGCACCCATTCACCATCAATTCAAAGCTCCATGAGTGTGAAGAAATTATTCTTCACTTGCCCTTAACTTGTTATTATTTAAATGAAACAAAATAGCTACCAACTAGCCAAGGGTGAAGAAATCGTTCTTCACTTGCTCTTGACTTGTTATTATTTAAGCGAAACAAAATAGCTACCAACTAGCCAAAGCCATTCACTCTTAAGAATAAATCCATATCCATGCTTGCAAGTGGGTGGCATTAAGTCAAGTCAATTAGTTGCGGAGTCCACAACATTCTATTATGCAAAAGAGAAACACATGAAAAACAAACTTACCTAAAATATAATTAATTCACTCTATTTAACACTTCCAATAATATAGACGAACACATTGGTGGTTTATCTTATCAAATCCATTTGGAATCGTTTGTAACTCCATTTTATAGTTTGTGCAAATGCGGCTCTTAGCAATACAGGTGTATTTTCAACGTTCAACTTACCTTCGTTATGGTTGTAATTTCTACAAAGGTACACCAGTCATAATCAACCAGAGTAACCATAACTCCATTTTCTAGTTTGTGCAGATGCGGCTTTTAGATAAAGTCTATTTCAATGTTCAACTTACCATCTTAATGGCTGTAATTTCTACAAAGGTACACTAATCATTATCAACCAGAATAAACATTCATTGATCTTAGGAGGACGTTTTACATGCCAATATAATGAAGATGTTAATATGATGAAGAGGAAGATTCATTGATCTCAGACGGACATTTTACATACCAATATGATGAAGATATGTTAATAGGATGAAGATGCATTAACATGTAAGTTTTAAAATAAAAATAAAATATTTATTGAATAAAAATAGGGAAAATTATTTTAATGGGAGTAGATCAAACTAAGGTTTGTGTTATAAAGTATTATGTAAACTATAAAATTCAAGATCTAAATAGTGAAAACTATAGTAAATAACACACATATATATCTTAGTTAAAAGTATTATTGATATTAAATCATAGTAATTTGTTATCGATATATAGTTTTAAAGAAATAATAATAATAAAAACACATTCCATTCTAAATCATAAATAAAATGTTTCAATGCTCATTTTTTTGTTAAGTCAAGATTTTTAATTTATGAGGCAAAATTACATCCACATAGTCAAATTGCTACCATCCTCACTCCTACAATATTTGTTGGCTAGTAGAAAATTACCAAAAATGTTGGCTCTTAGCCATAACTAATACCTAATGAAAAACTGATAGGTGCACATGAAGAGAAAACTAATGAGATTAAGACACATCAAATTTACATTAAGATGGAGGACTAGGGTGGAGGTGGTTGAAAATGACAATGCACGTCATTTTCCATATGTCTCAAATGGTCATCCATGAGATCCAAGCTTTCCTATAGGCGTTATTGATTGTGTTCGAGTCAGACCATGTTATCTTACATATGCCATTGGTTTCGTTGGAGATAATTCATGAAGGAAATGAGGTCATTTCTATCATTGTGTCTTTCCTTTTAGAATTTCTCCACAAACACCTGATGCTACTTATGTATGGTAAGCATTTCTTTGAATATGTGAAAATCTAATCCATAATGCCCTACATGACATGCATACCCCTTAGAACATTTTTTTTCTTCATATTGGTATTGTCGACTCGTAAGGAGGGAAACAATATTTATTCCTATACCCACCACCCTGGTGAATGCAACCATGTTGGCATGGTATTGTGTGACCTGCCAGAACTCCAGGACAACTAACACGGTAAGAAGGACCAAAGAGATTCCACTAAGACATGAGATAAGTAATCTATATAGAGTAGGAATTATAGCATTTGCAAGATACTGAATTCTAAATTCGCCTAGACCGCTCGTGAAACACAAGCAAGCAGAGAAATTGAATGTATCTCAAACCAAGAATTACAAGCCCAACAACATAAGATTCAAGGCTCAAAATGAAACACTTCTAGTATTGACCCCTATCCATTAGCCACAACTAAAAAGAAAACATAAGATATGAATTGCTTGATAGGCCACACAACCACACTCCCTCAAAGACACTAAAAAAACCAAATTTGCACTGTTCCTATCGTCCATAGTGACCTACAATGAATAGGTAGCCCTACCCTCGGTAGTTTTACCAAGTAGCATTGAGGAAGATGTCTTAGGCAGGATGGACTAAATACCCAAAACCATACCCATAATTTTTCCCCTGCCACAGAAGATAGAAAATTCACTTGGCTAGAGAAACCCGACCAAAAAGGTAGTCACCAAAGAGAATTAGTAAACATGAAAATTGTAAAACACACAAATAAGACATGTGCACCTGGTATAGCGACAAATGCAACTTACCTTCAAATCCTCATGACTACGAGATGAGGAAACCCACTACAGGCCTATCACCAGTGGAGGAAGAACGGATTCATTGCTCTGTAGCTCCGAAAATGCATAAAATTTCCTAGTCTCACATTCAAAATTGTACTTTCATGCTCTTGTATCCCTTAAGAACACATGCAACATGTGTAGTAGAATAGGCATGTACCATTATCATCGAACCTTAAAAATTTTGTAGGGCCTCTATAAGGCTAAACCCCTTGCTCCTGCAAACACTAGATCACCATTGACAACCAACATAAGACCTTCAACCACATTCCTGAGCTTGTTATGCTTGTTACAACTAGATCATGCACATTCTTAATGGGGGAACCATGTCGCATCACCCCTCCTATTAATGGTCTCACGATTCAGTGGAATTGCTAGTGCTACCCCTAATCCCACGATTCATTTGTTTATCCACCCCGATAGGGGAATTTATATTTTCCTATTAAAAAACATAATTTTATGTCAATAGATGAAGTAATTGAAATTATAAAAATCATAGAAAGAAGATGTGTAATTCTTGTAAGTTTAAAAAAAATTACATATATTTCAAATAAATTATTTTAATATCCATGTTTACTAATATTTTTGAATACCAAATTTTTATATTTATATAATTATACAAAGTAGAAAAAAAAATATTTTGAAGTCGACAAGAAATAAACTACCATTTTCACTAAAAGGTGCAAGGGCATGCTGATAGAAGTGTAAATTTTCTTCCTTGAAAAACAATGAATTCACTGAAACAACCCTCATTCCAGTGCACCTGGTTGAAATTCAACATTTATCTCAGGCTCAGTTTGTCTTCTAGGTTTTTTTTTCTTCCTTCACTCAATTCCCCTCTCACTCTCTCCCTCTCTCTCTCTCTCCCTCTCTCTCTCTCTCTCTCTCTCTCTCT
>APFE030678149.1:52787-72969 GCA_000404065.3 Pinus taeda
TTTGCAAAGGTAGTATTAGGTTGTTTGAGTAATATATGTATATATTGCAAATGAAACATTATGTCATCCGGATGATTGTTATGGAAATTGTGCACTTGTCATTGGATGAATCACATGTAGGTAGTGAACTGATATTGGTTATACCATACATTAATTATCAATTGTCTTTATCATTAAATATAATTGAATTAATTTTTGAGGTACCATTGATTTATGATAGTTAACACTCGTTTACTAATATCTATACTTCATGTGCCGACCTTCCTTGGGTTTTTATCTCTGCAATTGGCTTCTGCTACATCCATCTTTGTCACATGGATAACATGTGACTACCGTGATGGCATTGGGGCTGATGTAGTGGGTTATTCAATGGTCCAGATGGTTCCTCTCAAATCGACGATGTAGATTTTTCCTTTAAAATCCTAACCTATCTATGTGTCTTGCACCTTCTCATTTGGTTTACGTTTTCCCCGTGGTCCATTTGAGTTGTGACTGTGGAACCTATGGATGCGCGCCATTGCAGCCTTTAGGCTCTCGCTATCTAGCATTTCAGAAACCAACTTATCATAGAAATATCATAACAGGAGAAGGTACAATTTATATTTGTTCTTTGTGGCCCTTGTTCATTTTTGGGATTTCATTCATTTTTTTTTGTTTACACTTCTATTTGTAAATGAGTGTCTTCTTTCTAGGTTTAAGCCAATGTGAGTGTTAAGGCTGCTCTTGCCTAAGCTATTCATCTCCTCCTCTGTTCAAGTAACGTTTTTCTTTTTTATTTTTCTTTTTTTTTTCCGCAACTTGCAAAGAGATCTAATCTTTATGGTTTTATTGTTTGCATAGGTTAGACAGACAACTCTTGTTCTCTCTGACTACTAAATCGAAAGCTAGATTCGACACACTCTACAACGATCTCTCCAACATCGTGACTCTCAGGTGAAAGTTTGTCTTTTGGTGATGGCTTTGAACACTAACATGATATCCCCTTATCTATTTACATTATCTTCTAATTTCTCTAGTTGAGTTTCCAACTTTTTTTTTGGCTTACAAGTGTAGGGAAAACCCAATTCCCCAAATAGCTAAGTATATTTTGTCTCTGCTTGTTTCTTTTTGGATTTATATCCTTCTTTCAAAAACTCAGTCTCAATCCGATTCACATACCTTTACTATTTACACTATGCATGTATTATTGTCATGCCATCGTTGCTCCTGTTGATTGAGCTCCAAATTAATTTTGGCATTGGTTAACAATGTTTCTCCTCTTTGCAGGTCGGTACTCTAGGCACCTCCCTACAAGGGTTATTCTCCATTGTGTGCTTTGTGACATTAAGTGTTGGGGTGTCAAGGCTGAACTGAATGATGCTCTAGAAGAGGATCTCTGTTTTAAATTTACCGCATGGTTTTTTTCCTGTGGATAGCATTTTGTGTGAAGATATAAGAATTGTGCATCTTATTTTTTATGTCTTGCCACCTTGATTTTCATACGGGGCATGCAACCTTAATTTTCAAACCTGGTTGTGGTTTTGGCTATTTTTTCCAAAAAATCGTATTATTCCCATAGGTAAAGTAGTCCTCCTGGTGAAACGTTGTGATATATTTGAATTTCTATTTATTTTTCTAGGTTGTTCTACACTTTGGTGTGTATTCATGTCTCATGGACCCGTTGTATTTGTTTATCCATGGTAAAGCATTTATTATATTTGATTGCATATATAAAATGGTTTTGACATCCTATTTCCCTCTGTCAGTTATGACGTGGTTACACTAATACTCATGGTTAAGTTGTCCTAGAATGTTTGTAAATAAGGCTTGTGCTTCTAATTTTGTATGTATTGTTTTCTTATTGCAAGTATTAATAATACATATGTCTAGTGTAGATAGTAAAACATGGATATATTTGTTGAATATGCTCTTAATATGTCCTTCTCATAAAAGTATGCATCAACTCTAGAAAATTGAATTGTAGTGATTGTATAGTTTTTGCAGTGTGTTGTATATGAGATGTAGTTATAGTTTGTATTATATTTGATTCCTATGATGTAGAGAATAACTTGCTATTACATATAAGTTTTATGTTATTTGGGTCTCTACTTATTGCAGATGACTCCTTTTTGGCATAGGAGTCTCTAAGATTACTATTTATAAAGAATATTTTAATTTTCATACAACACGATTTCAGATAGCATGTTTTTTTTTTCTTGTTTAATATTAAATTCTTGTGGGAAAGGAGCTCGTTAATTCTAGGTGGGGTGGATTTCGTTGTAGAAAATTTCTAACCTATTTTTAGTCATCACATAAGGTAGGACTACCAGTCTTCTCAACCCTCATTTTTTTTTATGTCTCTAACACTTCTAGAGTCTCTACTGCAAAATACCTATACTCAGGTGTCTATATAACGTCTATATCCTAAGGCTTGGGAATTGAATTAAATTTCCTGTAATTCCCTCGTCAGTTAATAATAGCTTATCTCATCATTGAGTGGAGACTTATAGAGGATGACCCCTTTTCTTACTTTATCTACCTTTACCTTACTACAAGGGTCTCGATTTTGCAAATTCTACATAGAGTTCATATATTTATTCCACATTGTCTGTAAGAATCAACTCTTGTGCCCTACCACAACCACAAGGGTTATGGTGTAGTTTTCCTCTTCACAAGAAGAGTTTTTCTCTCCCTACCCGTGATTAATGTAACTCATAGGTATCTTAACAAAATAAAATATATGTACAGAAAATCAAGTGAATATGGTTTGAAATGTAAATAATCGAAAATTTTACGCCAAACTAAACATGCAAACTTATCCCTCTAAAAACCATTAAATCCAATGCTTCTTCTAATAAATCAACTTATGAGAAATAAATCAATCTATTTATCTATCATATAATTAAATTCCCATACATGAATTTACTTCTATATTTCACATCTACGGTTAGATTCATAGAAACCCAAACTTCAGATTATGCTTAGTATCTACAACATAGATTCACAAAATGCCAAATTATTATTCAATTTTGCCATAAGTATTAATAAAAGAACTAAGAAACGATAGAAATGAAAACCTCTAACTGAATCTTGACTACAAAATTACTTGGAAAACACTTTTCCTCACAACCTTGAACCAAAATCCTCTGGTTCCCCCCAAGCTAGGAATTTCTTGTCTGCCATCAAAAACACCCTCGAAATGGGATGCCCTTGCCAAGTATCCCCCTCTTGGATCCCCTCAACAGGTATTTAATACCTTTCCTTCATGATAATCTTTCCTTTAGCCGCATCCCATTTTATGGATTTTCTTATCCAATTGCATAGGCTTTTCCATAAAAGCCTACCTTTCTCTCCCACAACGCTTTTATGTTTATCCAAGCTTAGCATATTTCATCAGCTAAGCAACTTAATGGATTTTTCTCTCCCATCCATTAAGCTTATCTAGAATTTTATGTAGAATTTTTAGCATGAAAAAATTATCCAATCTCATTTACCTATGAGATTATATTCTTTTGTTTTGGAAGGAGTCTCATTTCTAGGTGTTTCATTCTCGAGTATTTCAGACCCCTTATGCTTATCTAATTATTCAAATTATTTAATTACATAACATACCCATGTCTTTCCATATACTTTTCACGCTATGCCCATTGACACAATATTGTCTTAATAATTCACTACATCCATGAAGGGATATTACATTCTCCCCCCCTTAAATTCACACCATCCCCGATGTGTATATTACCAGTCATTTCTCTCATACTTAGTGTTGGATAATAATTTTACAATCTACTTTTTCACACCTAGGTAGCCGAATCATAAGTACAATTTTTATTCTGGTAGTTCAACTCAAATTAGATCTAAAATACGAAGGCGCTCGGCTGACAATTATCCTTTGTGTGATGCCTGCAACATTTGTTACAATCAATAGTGTGAGAGTTATCAATTACATATTCCTAAAGTATTTGTACATATATATAAAAAAAAAAAATCATAAGATTTAGTGTGTCTCGGAAATGATAAATTCTTCTTTTTTTGACAATTGGACAATCCCCATTTTGCATTGCCTTGTGTTTCTAATATTAGAAAGGAGAATTCCTTCTTTTTTAGTATGTGCATTTTCATGTTTATTACATGCCTCCTGCAGTCCACCTGCATTTGCAACCTCTATCCACATGCATTTGATGATGTCAATAACTTTAATGTAGTATTATGACAACGTCTTAGATTTATTTTCACTTATTCATTCAATGCTAGAGTCAGCATTATGAGTATAATCTATTCTTGAATATATCCCTTACATAGAATAAATAATAATTACCCAGCTATTTCCATCATTTCATTTTATGCCATTAGTTCGATGTCTTTGTATCTAATACGCGTCTATTAGGCGTATTCTCGTGTGAGGCAACAATTTACTACTACCAGTCGCATTTTTTGCATGAAGCTCATCAAGTCCTTGGTATACATTTGATATATGTTTTCATTCTCTTCCATAAACCAATGAAGGTATGGGATTATTTCCATCATTGCCACTTAAGAAGTTACTTGATACCCTTGATTCTCATGGTAATTTATGAAATTTATTTATCTTGTGTATAACCCTGAACCTTTATACTTTTTCATTCATTCCATGCCCTTTTCCAACATATATGTTAAATATATGCTTTATAACTTCCACCTATATTCAACATATTATTTACATGTAGCCAATAAGGTCAACACCATTAATATATATTAC
Source organism: Pinus taeda (assembly GCA_000404065.3). Taxonomy (NCBI): domain Eukaryota; kingdom Viridiplantae; phylum Streptophyta; class Pinopsida; order Pinales; family Pinaceae; genus Pinus; species Pinus taeda. The sequence continues at coordinate 57,505 of APFE030678149.1, forward strand.
TTCAATGGACTCGATGCCATGTACATTATCATAACCATGGCTCATCTATAACTTCAAGATACATAATATTATCTTGATTTTCACATTTCTCATAGAAAAATCTCAATTAACAGGAAACTGTTTATAGTAGGGCATAATTTAGATATGACTTTCTCACTCATGAAGCTACAAAATATATATATATATATTTCCTGTTTATAGTAGGGCATAATTTAGATATGACTTTCTCACTCATGAAGCTACAATATATATATATATATATATATATATATATATATATATATATATATTATATAAATATATATAATATATATATATATATATATATATATATATTAATTGTTAGGTTATGATTAAAAATTAACCTACAGGGTTGATCACAACAATGCCCATTCTTAACTAATACCCGTTACTAATACTCATATTAAATCGGTGTCTCATTGTTCACCCATGATCAACATCATGCCTTCACACTTTATGACACCTTATTGTTATTTCTTCCTTTAACACTGCAGGTTTTTTATTCCAATTTTGAGAATATTACATTCTTATTTGTACTGACCATTAAATTTGTTAGCTCTTGTTAGTAGCTAGTATAAATTTTTTTAATTATTATTCTAGTAGAACATTATACACATGGATATGTCATTGATTCCATTCCAATGTTGGTTTTTGTCTCTTATTATATTACTTCCGCTCACTTCCTCGCACAAACCTTGTCCTTGTTTCCAGTGTATATGTCTCTAATGGGAAATCAAGAAGATCACTTACTCCAACCATCTTATTTCTTGGTAGCAAATCACATTTTCCCTAAGTTTTTACCAATTGTTCAAGTAATTATATTCAACCATCCTTGCTAATTTAATTCTCAGCCTAAAAAGTGCACTATTGGAAATACATATACAACCAACATTGTTTTTCTTCATAGTTGTATTTCAGTTGTATTATTGTAAATACTAACTATGCTCAAGAAATTTCCTTTTTCCTTAACTGTTGTATGTTGTTAATGAAACTATTACTTCTTAATATTATCTTTTTATCTTCTATCTATGTTTATATATGTCAAATTGACTTGTTTTTTATCATCATATTTTATTATCCTTTCTTACTATTGATGGTGTTGGACATGCCAACATGTCAAGCGATCTCTCCAGTAAGAAGCCCAAACTAGTCATCAACTTATTTGGAGTAGGAGTCCCAATGGTGGGTAGTAAATTAGTTCCTTGACCGTGGTAACACACGGAGGTAAGTATGATAACTTTTTCAGAAGAAAGTGTGTGACCTTGTAGCAAGTCAATTGAGATGCATAGGAATTCTAAGACAGAGACGAGGAAAGGAAGTGTGTCACTTATAAGACTATAATAGTACACAGCCTAAAAGGAACACATGAGTGGAATGAAATCACAAGTTGGAAGAGGAATATTCCACAATCCAAAGTGATGGGTTAATACAACAAAACGTCTTCAACAAGATTGATGCAGTTGCATACAAAGTAGTTCATACACAAATGCATAAGTTAAATAACATACATTCCTAAAGCAACCAGAATAGTCTAACTAAAATAACAACATGTGCATGAAAATGTGTTGGCTCAGTTATATTATTAAGTGAAAGTTCCATCCATACATACACCATTGACAACCACTAGCCCTAATAGTGGAACATTACAGTCAATATTGCTTGCTCCTCTAAAGAGATGTACCACTCTGCACTATGGAGAATCCAAGGCTCGTCACAATATTTTCCAAGCCTTGTTTAAGAAATGCCTAGCCAAAATATTTGCTCCCAAAATCATGTTGTATGAGTGATGAGGTTCTATTTATAAAAAATGGTGGGTGACCCTTAACATTCCCCTTTGTGACTATTCAACTACCCTGATGACTCTTCAACTTCTTTAAAAATAAATCTTTACATTACATAGCGACTATTCACATTCCACTAATGACACTTGGAATTTTACTTACAATATATTTACAAATAATATACATTTTCCACACGTACCCATGTGAGACAAGGTATACTAGATATAACCTAACAATACACAACATTATGACTCCGAAGTTTGGGGAAAGACCAACTGAGCAATGTCCACCTAATGATTCTTAGTCACGTAATGATGCCAAGATTTGTACTATGCTATGATGTCCCCAAACTTCTTGATGGTGTATTCCTAATAGCAGACTCTTGCCTCCATATCTTCTAGGTTAATGGTCTTGGAACCTGTGTCCATCTCGTCCTGAAACATGTGTAGCCTGGTGTTGACTATGACAGGAACACAAGTGTGCTTCTGTATGTTTGGTGTGCTTAGCTCCAAGTCCTCCCTGGTGGCCTCTTTCCTTAGATGCTCCATGTACCTATCGACCTCTAACTAGACTTGGTTCTTATGCTTAGCTTTGGTGAGGGAAATTGCATCTGTTCACTCTCTTCTTCATCTACTAGCTTTTCTGGCTCATGAAACTATATTGGCATTGTTTGCTATGTCATTGCACCTTTCCTTTGTTCTTCTTCTTGTTTCTACGTATTTTCCTATTATTTCCTTCATGAATCCCATTCTTCATTCCATTCTTATTCTCCTTGTTGTGATCTCAGTTCTGCTACATGTAATATCTTCTCTTCTCTCTTCCACTACTTTGTTGTTTGTGTCCTTTACTTCCTTTTGCTTATGCTGTCAAAGCTGCTTTCATGAAGATTGAATATTCTTTCACTCTGTGACTCTCTTTTCCCTTTATTATGTTAGAAATTTCCTCTTTCCCTAACCTTGTACTAGCTTGTTTCCTTCTCCCACAACTGTTGCTTTTGCTGCCATGTTAGTGTGGATTCATTTTCTCTAAACAGTTGTGAATCTGCATATATTGGCAAGTAATCTTGTGCTTTGTCAACTGCTTCACTAGTATTTCTTTCAGTGGTCTCTCTTGAAACAAATATCTTGGGTGCTATGATACAGTGACTACTGCAGACATGTGCTTCATGAGTGTGGTACTTGTGCGACAGAATGGACACTCATGGCAAGCAAACATTAGCTCTTACAGATCTAACTTCACAACATGATCAAGCAGCAACCAAGGCATCCAATGAGAGGGATTGCACAATTTTGATTGACACAGGTGATTGACTAACTGTGGAAACTGCACAGTTCTGAGTTCCAAGAATCAGTGTCGAAGCTTAATGACTGGAGCTATGCAATGCACAATTCAATCTAGGCCAGGTCTTGGGAAAGACTACGAATTTTGCAGTCTCAATGACCAAGTTGGGAGACTAGGTGCTAGAACTGCACAAAACACAGTTGGAGCCAACCCAGGACAAGCTCTGCATAATTCTAGAAGCCAAGGCAGAGTCCTTGAACTCCCAAATTATGCAGTGCATGGAGTGAAATGTGAGACCCAAGCAGGGGGAACCCAGACCTATCCAAGGGGAGTTTGCAAACAACCATATTTGAATGATGATGTAAGGATGATTATAGATCTAACTAAGTGTATATTTATGCATGTGAAACAAATGCAGCAATAGATCAAACTGAAGGAACATGAGGCTTGTGAAGGGAGTCACTGTACGGCGACCGTTGGTGCAAAAACAAGAAAATTCATGCGACGCTTGGGCAAGGCAATGTATAACTTAAAACAACACTTATACAAGCTAAAACAACTTAAAATTCAAGAATCCATTCAACAATATGAGTGAAACAACACTCTCACAAGATAAGCAAACAAAAGCAAAAGAAAAAGCAACAAGAGGTGAAAAAGAAAAACTCACCCCGAAAAGCGATGATAATATTGCAAATGCTCCTTGATCTCATAGAAAAGTTATATATTGATGATAAAATGTATAAGTGAGCTCTCGAGGAATCCATTACATATATTTGAGGAAAATCAAGTTCATGACGCATATGCTTGTGATCAAGGACAACAATGACACTTGGTAGAAAATTCTAAAGATGGAAATATGTCACCTTCAAGAAATTAATAATAGATCCTTAATTCCTAGGGATTCTTTTCCTGTTATCTTCTTTCTTTTCATAAAAACTGCCATGCACTACCTAGAAAGATTGCACAGTTTTAGGAAGGACCAAGCAACTCTCTAGTTCATGCACTCAACAATTTCTGAGCACAGTAGGTTCTGTGCAATTTCTGGGCTAAGTGGCTTTGGGATACCTCTTAGGCTCTGCACAATTTCCCAGGTGAAGGTAGGTTGCCAGCTAGATCTGCACAATTCTAGAGCGGAAGGCTCACTTCTTTTCTTGGACTGCTCTTTACAGTTTCCTAGTTGAAGATGGGTTGTCAGCTAGGTCTAGACGATTCTAGAGTTGAATCCCACTGCTGGGTTAAACTGCACATTTCCTGAGAGCAAGGTAAGTGAACAAAAGCTATAAATAAAAAGATAAAACTCAATGAATGCATAAGTACCTGCGTTAGTGTAAGATGAGCAACTGCGATTTTAGTAGGGAGGTTCCAAAGCAAAGCAGAGGAAAAAATTTGGAGGGTCGTTGTAGCCACTACAACATCGGTGACACACTAGTGGAACTCCAGCTCTATGTAAGGACCTTGTCTCGTGTAAAGCGATTCTATCTCTTTTAGAAGTATTATTCAATTCTTTGATCGTCATGGTTTCTTGAGTTAAAGATATATTCCCTACCATTCTCTTGATCAATCAACACACATACCAAGAAAAGTCAACTAAGTTATTTTGATTGGGGATGAGTGGTATATTAATGCATATGTAATATAGACTGTGAAAGTTTAAGTTTCATCTCTGGTGTTGCTCTGCCACTAGCACACTTGGACAATACCCCAACGAAGTCACTTCAGGAACAAAAGCAGTTCTCTACCTTCAGTGAGCCTGGATAGTACCCTGGCAAAGTTACTTGAATCACCTCTCTATGTAGGAAGCCTTTCTCTTCTTTCGCATTCAGTTTATTTTTTCATTTTTTTCATTTTTAAAGAACTGTTCATAGGCACTTATTTATTTCATCAAGTGGAAGAGGGATCTCGACTTATTCATAGCATAAGTGGTTGTCCCTTCAGAGAAGGATATTTACATATACGTCTGGCATACTTGTTAAGGTTTCCTCCTTCAACTTACTCTACTTGACTGAGTTGACAAGGGTTAACCAAAAGTAGAAAACCGATTAGAGTAGGTGGTACTGGTTAAAAGTGCAAGTGTTGTGTCTTCACGAAGGCTCACTCTGAAAGGAACATATTTTCCATCAGGGTGTCATCGACTGAAGAAACGAAACATCTTCACAAAGAGAGGGAATAGACAGATAACCAAATATTGATATTTTTACAATTCCTTTGGTATTTCGCCCTGTTTGACTCAGAACCCAAACATGGTTTCATGGGAAACTAATCCTATGGGTGCATAAACAAACAAACAAAGAAAAGGAAAGCAGTAACACTACAGAAAAACGAGTAAGGAAAATCCAAAACAAGAAAGAAAAATAAAACAAGAAAGCAAACACTACTCGTAGTCCTAACCTAAACAGTGCATAGGCCTTCTCACGTGAAGTGATATTTCCAATGTAGCCACCAGCGTATTGGTTGGCCCATGTAAGTGAAGGCATGGTTGACAAGAAAGATATTCAGGAAAACCAGCAAGAAAGAAATACAAAAAAATGAAAACCAACATGGTCGAAGTTTAAATGCATCCACATAAAATAAAAGAGTAAAAGAACATGAAAAACATTCTATATACATACCATGGTGTTGCAACACATTGTGCGCAGGCAATAAACATGTAAATTGTTTCGTTCTTCACACATGAGCAAACATGCAAAAATAAGAAAACTTTCATTTTGCAACTTGACTTGCTACGTATGATTCCTCATGAGGGGAATTTTGAGGTCTAAAATGGGCCTCCTAAGAAAAATGTACAGCCAAAATAAAATTTATAAGAACAAATAGGATTCAATGTGATGATGTCAACCATGTGGGATGATTCGCCATTTTTGGACTAAAAAAGTAAAAAGATTAAAAAATAATAAAACTACTTTTTCAAATCATGTTTTCAAATTATCTCCCTAAGGTTTTACTCAAATTTCGAGTGGGAGTATTTTTTGGATGCAAAATTTAATTCCTCATTTAAAGAGTACCCATGTTGCATACTTTCGATGCACCCTGCTACATGAAAAATCATAAATACATGAAAAAACGTGATTGCAATCATGATATTCATGTATTGCTCATTTTTCGTGTAGCAGGGTCCATCAAAAGTATGCAATGTGGGTACTCCTTGGATGAGGAATCAAATTATGCATCCAACGAGTGTTTTCGCTTGAAATTTGAGTAAACCGATAGGGAGATAAATTGAAAATACGAGTTGAAAAAATATTTTTTTCTTTTTTCACTCTATATTTTGATGATGTAATCTAATATTATTTTATTATTTCCACTATTATTTTATAATTTCCTTAGGGGGCCCACTTTAGACCTCAAAGATCCTCTAATTCCAATGCATGAGCGATACGATGGTGAGATTCTGGTGGAGGATATGAAAATTGTATGTCAAATCGATTTTCACTGCAAACAAGAGAGTGACGAGGAGCTTGGGGTGATCCAACAAATTTCTTATCACAAGTGGAACTGACCTTAGGATAGTGAGGACCTGACATAAGAATCAACCTGGGATGAAGTGCCTTGATAGCTTGAGGGGTCTCCACTTCATCAGAATATGTATCATTAAAGGCCGATGGCTTAAAAAGATCAACACTAAGTGAATCAACATTGTGATGAAATGGATGAGTAAAAAGATCACGACAACCATGATCAGAAAATTCGAGATGTGCATCAACATCCTTATGATCTAATAAATCATACAAAGGGGTTGATGAGAAATAAAAATTTTGACCCTCTGAATTTTCAGAAACCAAAGATGATAGATTAGGTTGATTTGGAAATAAATATTTGTCCTCACCGCAATCAAATGACATACTAACATCCTTTGTCTCTTGTGAATGATCAGATGGGGAAACATCCAGGAATGAATTTTCACAAGAAAAAATAGAAATGGCAGGATCACAAAGACGTCAGGATAAAGTGGATGAGGTGTGGACAAAAGGAGGTCATCCTTCATAGCAGGTCCTTTCTCAGATTCCCACACATACTCATCAAAAATGATGGCACAGGTTGGGTGCTCAACATCAACTCCATCAACAACTTGATCCTCATGAACAAAAGATGTGGAGTCTGGAAAGGATGAACACAATATAGTACAGTCGAAAGGATCATAGGAACGAGAGGACAAAGGTTGAGAGAGCGAGATCACATGACAAGCATCAGGTTTGTAGTCCAAATATGCACAGATATCCAGAGAAAGTGGGGTGGGAGGAGGTGACAGTTCAATATATTGGTTTGCAACTGCTCCCGCCTCATCCTAAGGAGCTAGAGTTGTTTTATGAGAAGCGGATGGGGGGTCACTTTTGACAACAAATTTTTCCGTTTTAGATTTGGAAGCTCTAACATCGAGGTATGCTGGGATGGATTTCAATGATTCCGACTCATGTGGATTTTCTGATATGCGAAGAAGATATTGAAACCTTTCTTTGAGAAATTTCCAATCAATTTCATATTCATGGATTTGAAAATCAAGATTAAAGAAGCGGTCCAAAAATTGCATAATAGATTCATCAAACACTTTCCATAGTTTTATAATTTTTTTTATTAAGTGCTTTATGGTCATAACGAAAGAAATCACAATGTAACTCTCTGATTGTATGATTAAAAGAGTGAATAGAGGTTAAGGGAAATGTGCAACACCATTTCTCAACATGCCCTTAGAATTTGTAAGCGTACAACCCACAAGAAATGTCATCTAAGGGGACTTCGTTCCTTTCACAGAGTCCTAAGAAGGAAACTATGTGTCTTAGCATGGTTATTCCACCTTCATCATTGTATTTGAGATGTGACAAGTCATCGATGACATCCTTCGGTGCTTCAAAATCATGTGTATGACAAAAAAATGTTGGAGTTAAGATTGTAATGTAATTCATGAATTATGCGAAGAGATTCAAATCATACTTTCAGGGCTCAAATTTTCATCTAGCCCTCCTTCTAGCGCTAGAAATGTTGACGGTGCTAGACTCACAAACATTTGAAGGGATCTCCCCAGTAAGAAGTCCCAACTAGACCTCAGACCGTTGAGGTAGGTGTCCCAACAAGAGGTAGTAAAGTAGTTCCTTGACCACAGTAGCGTGCAAACGTAAGTATGATAACTTTGTTGGAAACAAGTGTGTGAGCTTGCAGTGAGTCAAGTGAGATGCATGAGGGTTCTAACACACAAAGGGGAAAAGGAAGTGTGTCCCTTAGAGGCTTGTAATAGTAAGCAGTGTGAAAGGAACATGTGAGTGGAATCACATCACAAGCTGGAAGTGGAATAGTCCACAATCCAAACTGACGGGTTAATACAACAACATGTCTTCAACAAGGTTCATACAATTTCGTACAAAGTAGTTCATACAAAATTGCATAAGTTAAATAATTTACATTGTTAAAGTAACCAGAATAGTCGAACTATAAGAACAACATATGTAAGAAAACATGATGGCTCATTTATATTATTAAGTGAAAGTTCCATCCACACATACACCATTGACAACCACTATCCCCAATAGTGGAACATTACAGTCAACACCGCCTGCTTCTCCAAGGAGATGTACTCGCTCTTGATTGTGGAGAAACAAAGGCTCGTCACAATACTCTCCAAGCCTTCTTTAAGCGATTCCTAGCAAAAAGATTGGCTTTGAAAAGACTATTCTATGAGTTATGAGGTTATATTTATAACAAAGGGTGGGGTGACCCTTGATATTCTCCTTTTTGACTCTTTCACTACCCTCATGACTCTTCAAATTATTTACAAATAACTCTTTACATTACATAGTGACTACTCACATTCCACTAATGATACTTGGAATTCGCTTACAACATATTTACAAATAATATACATTTTCCACGTGTACCATGTGAGAAAAATAGGCTATACACAACCTAACAAGACACAACACTATGAATCTGAAGTTTGGGACAAGACTAACTCAAAAACCTCCACATGATGATTCTTGGTCACATATTGATGCCAATATTGGTACTTTTTTATGATGTCCCCAAATTTCTTGATGGTGTATTCTTGATAGTGGACTCTTGCCTCCATAGCTTCTGGGTATATGGTCTCAGAACCTGTGTCCATCTCATCCTGAAGAATGTGCAACATGGTGTAGACTATGATAGGACCACCACTGTGCTTCTAAATGTTTGGTGTTCTTAGCTGGAAGTCATCCCTAGTGGCCTCTCTCCTTAGCTTCTCCATGTACCTATCGACCTCTAACCGGACTTGGTTCTTGGGCCTAGCTTTGGTGAGGGAACTTGCATCTGTTCACTCTATTCCTCAGTTGTTGGCTTTTCTGGCTCATCAACCTGTATTGGCGTTTTTTTTATGCCATTACATATTGTCTTTGTTCTTCTTCCTGTTTATGCTTCTTTTCCTGCTCTTTCCTTCTTAGCTCCTGTTCTTCATTTCGTTCTTGTTTTGCTTGTTGTGATCTCAGTTATCTTACCTACAAGATCTACCCTTCTCTCTTCCTCTTCTCTCTTATTTGTGTCTTCTGATTCCTTTTGTTTCTATTGTCAAAGTTGCTTGCATGAAGATTGAATTCGCTTTCGCTCTCCAACTCTATTTTCGCTTTATTATGTCAACAATTTACTCTTTCCCTGATCTTGTATTGGCTTGTTGCCTTCTCCCACTGCTACTGATTTTGCTACCATGTTAGTGTTGATTCATTTTCTATAAACAATTGAGAATCTACATATATTGGCAAGTAAATTGGCACTTTCTCATCTTCTTCCCTAGTACTTCTTTCAGTGGTCACTCTTAAAAGAACTCTCTTAGGTGCTATGGTACAATGAATAATGGAGAGACATGCTTCATGAGTGTGGTACTTATGCGACAAAACAGACACTCATGGAAAGAAAATGTTAGCTCTTACAAATCTAAATTCATCACATGATGAAGCAGCAAACAGGGCATCCAATGAGAGGAATTGCGCAATTTTGACGGACAGGGGTGATTGACTAATTGTGGAAACTATGCACTATGCAGTCCCAACAATTAGTGTGGAAGCTTGATGACTAGAACTGTGTAAAGCACAATTCATTATGGACCACATCTCAGGACAGACTGTGAATTGTATTATCTCCATGACCAATATTGGAGACTGGCTCCTAGAACTGCGCAGTGCATAGTTGGAGCCTGCCCAAGATAGCCTATGCACAATTTCAAAAGCCAAGGTAGAGGCCTTGAGTTCCCAGATTGAGCAATGCATGCAGTGAAGTGTGAGACCCAGGCAGGGGGAGCCTAGATCTATCCATGGGGACTGTGCAAGCAAGCATGTATGATGGATGATGTAAGGATGACTACAAATTTGACTAATTTATATGTATGCATGTAAAACAAGTTCAACAATGGATCAAACTAAAGGAACAAGGGGCATGTGAAGTGATTCACCAGACAACAATCTTTGGTGCAAAAACAAAAAAATTCATGCAAGGCTTGGGGAAGGTAATGTATAACTTGAAACAACACTTATATAAGATAAAACAATTTAAAATTCTAGCGTTCATTCAAAAAAATGAGTGAAACAACACTCTAACAATCTAAACAAACAAAAGCAACAAAAAAATAGAAAAAGGCGAAAAAAGTAAAACTCACCCTTAAAAATGATGACATTTCTCTAAAGGCTCTTTGATCTCCTAGGGAATCGAGAGCTTGATGAACAAATGTATAATCAAGCTCTAGAGGTGTCCATTACATAGGTTTCAGAAAATTGGAGTTCATGACACGTATGCTTGATATCAAGGACAACAAAGACACTTAGCAGAAACTTATAAACCTTGCAATGTGTCGGCTTTCGCAAACTAATAATAGATCCCTACTTCGTAGGGATGATTTTCCTCTTATTTTCTTTCTTATTGGGAAAACTGCCATGAACTACTTGGAAATATTACATAGTTCTGGGAAGGACCAGGAAACTCTTTGGTTCATGCACTGAGTAGTTTTTTAGCATAGTAGTTTCTGCGCAATTTCTGGCCTTAGTGGATCTGGGCTACCTATCAGTCTCTATGCAATTTCCCACTGGAAGATAGGTTATCAGCTAGCTCGACATAATTTTGGAGCTAAAGGCTCACTTCGTGGCTAGGATTTCTCTGCATAGTTTCCCAGCTGAAGTCAGGTTGCCAGCTAGGTTTGCGCAATTCTGGAGCCAAAGATGTGTGTTGGGTTGAACTGGACATTTCCTCAAAGCAAGGTTTCTTTCCCTATAGGATTGTGCAGATCATCAAGGAAGTGTTAGAATGAGATTGCAACCAAGTGAAGAGGTCAACTTGTGGTTAGACAACAAAGAAAGTAAGTGAACACAAGCTATAAAGCAGAACTTAAAACTCAATGAAAGCACAAGTACCTGGGTCATTGTAAGATGAGTTGTTGGGATTTGAGTAGGGAGGCTCCAAAACAAAGCATAGGAAAAATTTTAGAGGGTGGTTGTAGCTGCTACAACACTTAATCAATTTGTTCAAAAACTACTGGGTATTCCCAATTCCCAATTTACATCCTTTCTTATCTTACTGTGAGAACCTATAGTAGATTTTGTGTTACCCAAAATCAGATAGCATTAACTATATACGATTATTTCTCATTTCCATGTATTAATGATTCCCACCTCTGGTAGATTTATTATGCTTTCCCATCATATTCTAACCTTTGTTTCTCCTGCATAAATGTGTCCAACACACTTATCTTTTTAAGTTACCCATTTTCCGCAACACATTTCGTAGATTTGAGTGACTCTCTTCACGCTTTAACATTAGGTTCCTTATATTTCCTAACCTTTCAGTCTTATTTGAGATTGTAGGTAAGCATGACACATCCACTTTTGGTCAATTTAGATCCAAAAGCGAGCAATTTTTATAGTTAAATATATTTATATCAAGCAATTTCACATATTTCCCTAGTCTTAGTACTCTGAAATAATGCTCTAATCACCTTATTGTCATGGAAAGTAAATCGTATCATCTGATTCGACACATCCTCAATCAGTCAGAAATAATAATTATTATCTCCTTTAAATTTTATATAAGAACAAGAAATTGTACTTCCATAATTTGGCATAGGAGTGAGTTAACTTCCTCTTAAATCTAGCACGTGTCTTCCTTGTGATTGAAATCAAGATCATGTATTTCCCAATTTATCTATATGATCTTCTCAAACAAAATAAATCCCCTTTATAGGTTTTTATTTTAAACCTTGAGTTAAGTTCAATTTATTTCCGATATCATTTCATAACTCCTAGTTCCCTTGTTCTTCTACTGATACCAGTAAATTGGTAGTGACAAGATCGATACTTTGTGCAAGTATGTTAGTAATATTGTTTTAATTATTCCTGATAGCTTCTTTCAATATATATATAGTAAGTTTAATGATTTTCTTCCATGGTGTTTTTGTACCCTTTACAACCTTGTCTCAAAGCTTTATCATTCTGTTAGACTACTCCGATGTTTTCCTATCCACATTCTTATTTTATCCACTGATATTGTTACAGTTCACCATGTCATAATCCTTTCTAATTCATTTATCTTCCAATCTTAGAAGTTTATAATAGATTCAAAATAATAAATTCTACTCCCACAAAATTTTTATGACCATTTTCCTTCAAATTGGCTCTCAAGTTTGGATTCTTTAAGAGTTATGCGATGGTCCATTTAATTATTTTAGTATCAAATTGATAATTTCTTCATTGATTCTATACTATATGTTAGTACATTCATACTTTTTTAGTTTTCCTAGACATCAATTTCTCAGTATATACAACATGTATTTACTAATTATTTCACATAAGTTAATCGATCCATTTTCATGGTTATTATGTTTCCCCATACTTCTTGAAGAAAGTAGTTATATTTTGCCAGCAAAATTTGAATTCCAACTCCTATGTATAAGGCTAGTTTTCATTAGAAGTCCAACCAGTTTTCCCTCTTTACTTGGCTATCTCAATACTTATTATTTTCTCATTGCTTATTAAAAGTACTTCACTTAGGGGTTGAGAGTTAGCTTAAGTAAATATTCCTTGCTATTTAATTACGTGTCCAAATTTGGCTAATTATATGTAATCTTTATTTTTTTTTAAACTTATATGTCGGGGTATTATATGTTAAAGAAAATCTATTTCATGAGTTTTTATTTTTTCTAGAATAAAGTGTAGATATAATGTTTACTATCCTGTCAATTCCTTTTACCCAACCATTAATCGTCGGAGATTCTCATATATCTGCATCTTAGGGACCTCTTTTCCCAAAGTAAGTTATAGTAAGGACTTCAGTAAGGGAGAATGCAACTTGACCATAAAACAATCTTAACATGATTATTGGTGCCTCTGCTCAAACCTACTTTGAAACCAAGAAAATGGTCAACCCATGGACTGCCCTTCCAAAAGGAAAACAACAAACTATTTTGGAACTTCAATAGGTCTTATCGAGTCACCTTCACTAACTTGGATAAGTTTTTATACTCTAACAATTTATTTTTATTTTTTATCCCATCTATCTGGTTTTCTTACTCTGAAATGGTGTTTTTGCTAGTTATAGAATTGTTTCATCGATATTTATGAAAGCAAATTTCTTTGGCCACTGGGTGCATTTGTCGATGTGTGTTTCCATTATAATTTAAGAACTGGATTATTTTTTGTTTCATCCATCACCCATGATAGCATATATAGGAGGTATTTATTACTCCATCTTATGATAGTGCCCATTAGGCCCGAGAGTGGAGCTTATGCTTTGATACCATCTATAACGACCCTTATGCCAATGCCCATGGTTAAAATTCAACATTTATCTCAGACTCCGATTGCCTTCCATTTATTTTTGTTTTTGTTTTTACTTCACTCAATTCACCTCTCTATTTATATATTTATATCTATCTCCTTAGTTGTATATATATGATATTTAATAATTTCCCTCTTACCATGAAATTTATCACAAATATCGTCTCTTGCCAATCATGTTGTCTGCTACTTAGCCTTATAATCTGCAATACATGAGGCCTATAACCTATCCCACTTGTCGCACTTACAATCCATAATTATTTCGCATTCTATTCTCCTAGCATTATCATAGTTATAAGTGTTTCATTATGTATGAGGGTAATAACCCCATCCCCCCTATCGCCTACCTAGAGACTTTGCATTATACAGTTTACAAAGGTAGTATTATGTTATTTGATAGAAATATATGTATATACTACAAATGTAACCTTATGTCATTCAAACGATCATTATGGACATAACACACTTGTCATTGGATGAATTATATGTAGGTAGTGAACTGATAGTAGTTATATCATACATTGATTATTGATTCTCTTTATCATTAAATACAACTGAATTAATTTCTAAGGTACCATTGGTTTATGCATTAGAGAACTTTTTAGGTCTAAAATGGGCCTCCTAAGAAAAATGGACAACCAAAATAAACTTTATAAGAACGAATAAGATTCAAGATGACGATGTCAACCATGGGGGATGATTCACCATTCTTGGGGTAAAAAAGTAAAAAGATTAAAAATTAATAAAATATTAAAAACACTTTTTCAACTTATCTCCCTAAGGTTTTACTCAAATTTTGAGAGAGAGTACTTGTTGGATGCAAAATTTAATTCCTCATCCAAGGAGTATCCATGCTGCATACTTTTGATAGACCCTCCTACATGAAAAATCAGAAATACATGAAAAACATGACTGCAATCATGTTCTTTTATGTATTTCTCATTTTTCATGTAGTAGGGTCCATTGAAAGTATGAAACATGGGCCCTCCTTGGATGAGGAATCAAATTCTGCATCCAATGACTATTTTCGCGTGGAATTTGAGTAAGCCCATAGGGAGATAAGTTGAAAATACGAGTTGAATAAGTAGTTTTTTTCTTTTTTCCCTCTGAAATTTGATGATGTAATGTAATCTTATTTTATTATTTCCCCTATTATTTTAAAATTTCCTTAGGAGGACCACTTTAGACATCAAAATTATGCTAATGGATGGTTAAAACTACTTTACTAATATCTATACTTCATGTGCTGACCTTCCTTTAGTGTATATCTTTACAATCGGCTTCTACCACGTCGGTCTTTGTGACATGGAAACCATGTGACTACCGTGATGGCATTGGGATTGATGTACTGGTTTATTCAATGGTATGAATGTTTCCTCTCAAATTGATGGTGTAGCTTTTTCCTTTGAATCCCTAACCTCTCTATGTGTCTTACACATTCTCATTTGTAGAATTGAGGCTTCTGTGATCCATTATAATTGTAAAAAGAGCTTCTGCATAAATCACATAAAAAGATCATTGTCGACGCGTTTCGAACCAACCAGTGTGGTTCATCGTCAGGACAAGTTGAAGAAACAGATCTGGCCTAGCAAGTTAAATAGACTGAG
>APFE030678149.1:72989-127709 GCA_000404065.3 Pinus taeda
AAGAAATTTAAATATTATATTATTAACTTAATATTATATAAATAATAATTAGATTAAATTTATTAATATATTTATGACGTAGGTCCTAAAGTCAAATATAGCTGTTATGTGGCCGTTGGAGTCTCTGCTCAGTCTATTTAACTTGCTAGGCTAGATCTGTTTCTTCAACTTGTCCTGACGATGAACCACACTGGTTGGTTCGAAACGCGTCGACAATGATCTTTTTATGTGATTTATGCAGAAGCTCTTTTTACATTCTCATTTGGTTTATGTTTTCGTTGCGATGAGTTGTGACTGTGTAACCTCTAGATGCCCACCACTGTAGCCTTTAGGTTATCGCTGACTAGCGTCTCTGAAACCAACTTATCATAGAAAATCTCGTAACAGGCCAAGGTACAATGAATATTTGTACTCTGTGGTGCCTGTTCATTTTTGGGATTTCATTTAGCTTTTTTTTTACACTTATATTATGTAAATGGGTGTCTTTTGTCCAGGTTTAAGCTGTCATCGGTGGTAAGGCTGCTCTTGCCTAAGCTATTTTTCTCCTCCTCTTTTCAAGTAATTTTTTTTTTTTTTCCACAACTTTCAAAGGGATCTAATCTTTCTAGTTTTATTGTTTGCATAATTTAGATGAAAAATTATTGATCTCTCTAACTGCTAAATCGAAAGATATATTTGGTACGCTCTATGGAAATCTCTCTAGCATCATGAATCTTAGGTGAAAGTCCATATTTTGGTAATGGTTTTGAATACTAACATGATATCTGCTTGTCAATTTATATTCTCTTCTAAGTTCTCTAGTTTGGTTTCCAAGTTTTTTGTTTTTTGCATACAGGTGCAGGGAAAACCCAATTCTCCAAATTTCCAGGTATATTATTTCTTTGTTTTTTGCCTTCTAGATTTATATCCTTCTTTCAAATACCTAATCCCAATCTGATTCTCATACCATTACTATTTACACTATGTAAGTATAATTGTTGTGCCCCTGTCTCTCCTATTAATTGAGCTCCAACTTAATTTTGGCATTGGTTAACAATGCTTCTCCTCTTTCCAGGTGGGTACTCTAGGCACCTACCTCCAAGGGTTATCCTCAATTGTGTGTTTGGTGACACTAAGTTTCGGTTATCAAGACTGAACTGAATGATGCACTAGAAGAGGATCTCTAATTTAAATTTACCACAAGTTTTATTTTCCTCTATGTAGTATTACGTGTGAAGATATATTAATTGTGTATCTTATTTTCTATGTCTTGCTACCTTGATTTGTATATGAGGCATGAAACATCAATTTGCAAACCTCGTTGCAATTTTGGCTATTTCTGCCAGAAAATTGTATTATTCTTGTCTGTAAAGTAGTTCTCCTGGTGACACACTATGATATATCTTATTTTCTATTTATTTTTCTAGGTTTTTCAACATTTTGATGTGTCTTCATGTCTCATGGACTCATTGTATTTGTTTATCCATGGTAAAGAATTTTTTATATTTGTTTGCATATATAAAATGGTTATTCTGTCTGGTTTCTAGTTAGACATCCTATTCCCTTATGTCAGTCATGACATGGTTACACTAATACTCATTTTCTAGTTGTCCCAAAATATTTGTAAATAAGACTTTCGAATTTTGTGGGTTTTTTTGCTTACTGCAAGTATTCCTAATGCATGTGTCTAGTGTAGATAGTAAAACATGGATATCTTTGTTGGTATGATTTTCATCTGTCCTTCTCCGAAATGGATGCATCATCTCCAGAAAATTGAATTGTAGTGACTTTATATTTTTTGCACTGCGTTGTATATCTTACATAGCTACAGTTTGTACTATATTTTTATTCTTATGAATTACAGAAGAAATTGTTATTACACGTAAGTTTTATGTTATTTAGGTCTCTACTTATTGCAGATGACTCCTTTTGAGAATAGGAGTCTCTAAGATTACTTCTTATAAGGATTGGTTTAATTTTCATACTGCATGAATTTCAGATAGTATGCTTCTAATTTTTTTTTCTTATTTAATATTAAATTCTTATGGGAAAGGATCTCATTAATTCTAGGTGGGGTTGATTTCGTTGTAGACATTTTCTAACCTTTTTTCAGTCATCACATAGACTAGCACTATCAGTCTACACGAAATTCATTTTTTTTGTTTTCTCTAACACTTCTGCCGTCTCTACTGTGAAATCCCTATACTTAGGTGTCTATATCAGGTCTATATCCTAAGGCTTCGAAATTTACATTTAAGTTCTAGTACTTCCATCTTTAGTTAATCATAGCTTATCTCATGATTGATTGGATACTTACAAAGGAAGACCCTTTGCTTACTTTATCTACCTATACCTTACTATAAGGGTCTCTATTCTACAATTTCCACATAAAGTTAATATCTCTATTCCAAATTTTCTCTAAGAATTAACTCTTGTGCCCTCCCACAACCACAAGGGTTATGGTGCACTTTTACTCTTCATGAGAAGAGGTTTTTTTGTCCCCACTCGTGATCATTGGAACTCATAGGTATCTTAACAAAATACATTATTTGTATAGAAAATCAAGTGAATATTGTGTGCAATGTAAATAATCGAAAATTCTACCATAAAATAAACATGCAAACTTATCCCTCCAAAAACCATTAAATCCACTACTTCTTCTAATAAATCGAATCATGAAAAACAAATCAATATACACATCTATCATATAATTAAATTCCCATATGGGAATTTACTTATGTATTTCACATCTATGGTTAGATTCATAGAAACCCAAACTTTAGATTATGCTTAGTATCTACAACATAGATTCACAACATACCAAATTATTATTCAATTTTTCTAGAAGTATTAATCAAAGAACTAAGAAACTATACAAATGAAAACCCCTAATCGAATCATCACTGGAAAATTCACTTGGGAAAACACTTTTTCCAACATTGAACCAAAATTCTTTGGTTCCCCCCGAGCTGAGAAGTTCTTTCCTGCCATCAAAAACACCCCCGATCTAGGATTCTCTTTCTAGGTATCCCCCTTTTTGATCCCTCAAGAGGTATTTAATACGTTTCTTTCATGATATGTTTCATTTAGTAGTGTCCCATTTTTTTGGATTTTCTTATCCAGTAGCCTAGAATTTTCCATAAAAGCTCATCTTTATCTCTCGCGACACTTTTATGCTTATCCAAGCTTAACATCTTTCTCTAACTAATAAACTTAATGTATTTTTATCTCCCATCCATTAAGCTTATCTAGAATTTTATCTAGAATTATTATCACGAAATAATTATGCAATCTCATTTACCTATGAGATTATATTATTTTTCTTTTTGCAAGAATATTGTTTCTAGGTGTTTCATTTCCAAGTATTTTCGACCCCTTCTGCTTATCTAATTATTCAAATTATTTGTTTACATAATAAAACCATGTATTTCCATTGCCTTTTCCATCTATTCCATTTGACACAATATTGTCTTAATAATTCATTACATCCACATAGGGATATTACAATCCACCTCTTTGAAGCTAGAAATCATATCCATTTTCTATTATTATTATGACAGAACTACAAATGTTGGAATTTAGTAGAGGGAATTTTAAGAGGACCAGTGGTCCATGGTTTCTAAGGAGAATAAATTTCTAAATACCATCAAATTTCAAAGATGGTATATCTGATAATTGTTAATTGTGTTTATCTTGGGTGGATGGGAGATGGGAGCCATGATTGTTATCCTCTCCAACCAGGTTCAATTCCCTCTAGTGAAATATTAACTCATATCAAGTATACCGTTGTAATGACTTTATGCCTTGTTGTTGACCAACCTTGAGCCATGAAAAATATCTTACCCTTAATTATGGGATGAAGGGTGGAGTTATTTGTTACATGGAAAACAAAATAGTCTACTATGAGAAATATAATACCAAGATTTTCTTATATGATGTGAATTTCATGCTAATGAAATAAGTCTACAGGGTATCTATCATCTTATTCCTTTTCATGCAAACATTGACTAGAACCCACTGACTCATGGAATAGACTGGAATTGGAAATCAATAACAATTTTTTTTTGTAATTTTCTTTTAAGAACAACATAGATAATATAAATTTAAGTTCAAAGGCCTATTTTAATATGTAAATAACGTCTTTGGTATAAGAAAAAGGATGAAAACTACTGCATGAAACATTGTAAATCTGATGAATAGCTATAATCTCCAAAAATGTCACAATGTGGATACACTGAATTTGAAATAGAATATTTATCTCTAGGGTCCATGTATATGTCAACTACATTGATTTTCATGTTTTCCTCTCCTAGTCCTACTTATGGTTCCAAGTTAATTTCAAAATCTCTTTCACTTTCATAGTTTTCAACATCATCGAGATAAAAAAGTTACACAATGGGTAACATTTTAATAGATTTGGAACATTGACAAATGTTATAGGGAAAAATTGTGACATTGATGGATAGAGTCATATCACACTTTCTGGAACTTTAGATGGTGGAAGTGACAGATTCCTCGAAGGAGAACCCTTGTCATTTGACCTTTTATAAAACCTCCATTCTCCATATGTCAACTGACATTGAGAAGGAAATAAACCAATTATTTAATATTGGATGATAGAAGAAAAAGCCATGGCCAAAATACATATCCTCCAAAACTATTGATGCAAACTGGAATAAAATTTCTACAAATAAACTTTATGGTCAAACATGTTGAAACAATGAGCCATCATTTTCCAAGTGTTATGATATGAATCTAACAAAATACATTAGTATCATTTTCACATCCATAATAATAGTGAATAATGAACTTCTCTACAACCTATAGATCTCATGGGGGTTGATTTAATAAGAAGACATATAATTTGTAAGAAATCAAAGTTCACTGGAAATGAAAAAAAAAAAAAAACAAAACAAAACAAAACAAAAAACTTACTTAACACATATTTGATCCATCTTTTCATTGTGCAAGGAACATCAGACTAAAAACTCTCTTGCAGGAAATTGGTTCCTTTAACTTACCACACCAATATTACCAAACATGGGATTAGTGAAACTTAATACTTGAATCATAAAATATTTTCTAAGGGCATGTCACACGCCATGCAATGATGAAGCAATTTCGTTACTATACTTGGAAAATAAGGAGAAAATGAATGGTAAGGAAAGAAGGAACCCAATAATCTAAAAAAAAAAAAATTGATTTGATCTTGGGAAGAAAATACATCTCAAGAACCCAGCCAAAAGGTTTCTTTGCCTCAGGATCGTTTGTCATTTCTAAGAAGACATTTAATCACATTGGTGCAATATTATGAAGAGATTTCTGAAGTCATGACATGATCGATTCTTATAATTGAAACAATATATCATTTGATTCAAAAGAAACCTTAATTTAAATCAAGTAACAAAGAGATAAAAAAATTAAGAATCAAGACAACGTGACATTATCAAAAACACACTGAAACCTTTAGTACGAATAGAAAAAATTAATTGGGCACACAACTAAAATAGCCTCTTAGAAAATTCCAAGAAACCATTTCAGAATTTCATTTTAAAATAAGATTGACAAACTAAATGAAATCTATTCTAGGTGGGGCTATTGAAATGTTGATTAGTCCATTGGCTTCTATAACATAGAGCTCTCTTCCCTTCAATTATTATCTTTCCTCTGGTTTAATTTTCATTAGCTCGGACTATGAACTTCCTCTTGACCTATCAGAGCTTCAATTGCATAAACAATTGGAAAATGATTTTTTTATTCTTTTTATTATTTGGGAACAGAATAATTATAACAAGGGTTTTTTCTCATGAATCCCAATATATTGTCAAGTTTCTTAAAACCATGAATTTCCAGTAGGTAATGAATTTAAATTATACCACTCTGCTATTAAAAATAATAATTTTTAAAAAATATTAAATTAATTTCATTCAAGATTTTTTTTTTTTTTAAACTGAGTGAATTAATATAAAATAAAGCTACTTTAATTCCTTTCAAACTTTTTTCATTATCAATTTTAGTTTCTATGAAAGTGTGGTTGTTGACATGAATTTCAGTAGTGCAATACAATGTCATGGAATATATTATGTAATTCCTAGGGTCTACTAGATACAACATATGATATAATGCTTGTAAACAAAATGTTGTTTTATTTACATAGGATACTCTCAGATCGAAGTGGAGTTAACAATTATGGGATTTTACAAGTACGTATTGATGGTAGATATTGGCCATATCATTATCAAACTAAGACCTAATATGGCCACAAATTTTTTTCCATCAACCTTATTTTTCTTCTATATTACCCCAGCGAACCCTAATATTGTTGGGCAAAATGTTGAATTTCCTTTTGATGATGAAAGTGAAATGAAATCCAAGCCCTAATGTCATGGTGAAGGAAGCATTGGAAAAAATATGGATATCGATGATCCTACAAAATAGCAACTTGAATCCTCTACTCAAGGTTTAGATGTTAATGAAATTCATTCCAAGGGGAAGGAAATTGTTTCAACGCATTTGGGTATTTATGGATCTAGAAAACTTCATAACAGGTTGGAAGTTGAGGATCATTGGCCAATGTTAGACCCATTAGAAGAGGAAATTGATTGCAGTAAGGAGATTCATATATTACCTTCATACAAAAATAATAAGGATATTTAGTTGAATAAATCAATGAGTGTCGATTGTTGGTCATGTATATATGATAATAATGGAGAACTAGGCACTAAGGACAATGTGATGGAGCGGGTGGGTAGCCAAATCGGGTAACCAAGGATAATGGAAAAAATAAAGGAAAAGAACAGTAGGAAGTAAAATATTTTACCAAATTATAATCAACCAAGTGGGTAAATCATAAGTCGAACTAGTAACATAGAAAATTTGAGGAAAAGCCAACTATGCCTTCGTGGGGCCTAATATACTACAAGTATACAAAGAATCCATGAAAATTTGTATACTCAACAACCACCTCAATAAGGAGTTGATAAAATTCATTTTGAATTCACGTGAATCCCCCTTCATTTGCAAAGTGTTCCCATAGGATAATGACTATCCTATTTTGGTAATTAGGAATAACAACTTGGAAACTAATAACTTTGTTGGATCTTTCTTTCAAAATTTTAGCCAAGCCAGTCACCTTGGGCCTGAAATATATCCTATCAAAAATAATTAGAGTGAAACAATTAGGGTTTATTAAAGGATAATACCTTTTCGATAACGTGATTATTGTTTGGGAAGATATGGAATCATCCTAAAACCAAGCCCTCAAGGCCCTATTCATTAAGATAGATTTTTAAAAATTCAACAAAAAAGTGAAATAACCAATGTTCATCTTCACCATGTTTATAGCACTTGAATTTGGTGTGCATTCTGTTAAATTAGTAGAAACACTATTTTCACATTTTGTAGCTTGCCTTTCTATCAATCAGACCAAGTATAAGGACATAGGGTTCTTCTAGTTAACCAAGAAAGGTTTCCCACTCACTCTAATTCTTTATGTAATTTCTACTAAATCCCTTGGCTATTTTCTACATAGTAGAATAACATAGTGCCTCATCAAAGGTTTCTTCTACCTATTGTATATGGAGATGAGTCAATGAATAGTTACTTCAAAAATTATTCTTTTATAAACATCATTGAAGAGAAGAAAACTTTGGAGAATGCCATGGATTTCTTAGAAATATTATGTGGGGTGTCTAGGTGGAAGTTATGAATGGAAAATTACAATGTTATTGACACAATCAAAAGCATGTTCTTAATTTTTTACTAGGCTAAGAATAGGATTGGTTAGAATTTGGCCAAGTGTTTAAATTTTTTTTGTATTCCATTTTCTTTTGAAACCTCCAAAAATGAACTATGAGAAGCAATATCAATAAAGAGATCTAGGATCCTACATTCCTCATTAGAAAATTAAAATTTGTATCTGAAAGTTGGTTTCTACCCATATCTATTATTCATCACATCAAACCCCTTCTCCCCAAATTTATGCCAAGCTAGAAAAGTTTTTCAAAAAAAATCGCTACATTAACTCTATTGGACACGATGGGTTTCATAAATTTTGATAGAGCCACTATTACTCCCTGAAGGATAAAAGAGGATTGGGTGTTATATCCACCCAAATTAAAGCCTAGGCTCTTTGTGGCAAATGGACCATTAGAGTAGTGGCAAGGAGGGAGGCATGGAAGCGACTACCTAGGAATCAATCACTTCAAGGGATTTGCTTGGCTCCAAAGTATGGAGTAATAAAAACATTCAAAACCTATTGACCACCAAAACACCCAACCAAGTGATGATAACTTGGTATCCAAAGCACTCAGAAAGATTCGAAGGTCATAAAAAACAAGTTGATGAGGAAACGTAGAAAATTGACTTCCTTGATGCTAGGATTTATTTCAAGAATCATTGTATAATCTTTCCAAGTAGTTATTCAACAAGGAAATAATCTTGCATAAGTCTCTTGGTTCTCAACCAAGAGGTTATACAAGAAAGGCATTTGGGTCATTGTGATTTCCTTGATAACAAATTTAGAGATTGGAAGAATTGGTAATCCTTATAGAAAAAATCAAGCTTAGTCTTACTAGTAGAATTACTCAGGAAAAATTTCAAAGCTTGATATTAAAACGCCTTTTTCTTAAGCTTATCCTTCTAGGCACGGTAACTTGGGGCAAATATTAGAGATGGAACTAAAGAAAATGTTTTCTGAGCTAAAATTGAGTTGATGGTTACAAATGGCTTTCACATTGACATAAGTAAAACGAAAACATATAGGGAATCAAATATAAGGAGAATATTTGTCTTTAATATTTGAAATCCATCTCAAATTGGCACTTATAGCCAGAATTCCCTACCTCAATTGGTCTTTAACACATTATGACCTAGACATAGGGAAATTCTTTAACACCTAGTAATTCTACACCTTGAATGCCCACTATGCCTTAAAGAACATGTTCTACTTTTGAAAATATGGTCATTTTAAGATTTTTCCCTCATTGCTCTCGTCTAATATTCCCTGAAAGATCTCCCTATTGGGATATTCTCTCCCCTAGGAAATATATTTTCACACAACAGAGTACTAGATTAGAATTCGTATATTATATCATCTTTGGAACAAAAGAAAGATATTTGTATCAACTAGTTCTTAGTGTAGTTCTAATCTACTTAGAAATATGGGTCTCTCATTTGTGCACATTTGAATCTACATATCCAAATGGAAATGTTAAGGGGGAGATGGAAATAATCTACCTACATGAGCTAATGGGATACTATAAAATGCACAATGAACAAAGTATCACCTCAAGGATATTCTCTTTCCCACTCTACACACTCTCAACCTTCAAGTAATGGCATCAACATAAAGTAAGTCAAGTTGCAAGGGAGTGTCAAGAGAAGTTAAGGAATTGACCCCCAACAAGAGCCCGAAAGTGGTATCTCACTTTGACAAATTTCATACTATTCCTCTAGCCATCATGATGAACCCACACATGACAATTATGGGTAGTTGATCCTAAGCCCAAAACTAAATGGTTATGGCCTCCTCCCAAGGATGAAGACTCTCCTCAAATGGGTTTAATTCTTGGAACATCATGGTCTATCCATTGACTCTTTCCCAGAGACTTCGTTTTTTAGATTCTTGTTGCTTTATTATTTTGACTTTATGGCACTTTAGTTGTGGAGACCTTTCATGGTTTGTTTTAACTATATAGGATATTTTCCTCAGAGTTGTAACTTGTGTTGTTTGTCTCACCACCCGTTTATTTTTAAAATACATGTCAATGGAAATATGAAGAATTTTATCCAAAAAAATAAAATCTTAAAATATAAAGGCCATTATATCATCAACTCAAGTAATTACTACAACTTCATGGGACCCTGTGAAAAAAGAAATAAAAACGCTTTTGAACATCACAAGAGAAGACCTTGAGGATGTGGAAAATAGGTTACAGTAGAAAACATGTTTCAAAGGAAAAATCAGTATTTGAAAAAAAACAATGGATATGATTTTTCAATATATATAAGTTCCTAACTAAAAGATAACTAGTACTCTCAAGAAAACCATACAACAGTTGCGTTAATGTATGCGAGATCCTCTTTCGTTATTGAAATAGATCATGAGTTGGATTTACATATGAATATAAATAGTAAATGTTCGAAATAAATTTGGCTCTTAATAATCTTTAACACTATATTTTTATGAAGTCATTTACAACTGGTATCATTTTAGGCAGTTTGGAGGAAAGATTGTTATCCTCCCCACCTAGGTTCAATTCCCATAAGTGACATGTTGATGTGATATAAAGTATATTTTTGATGCTCCATTCATATTAGGTACATTGTTGTAATGGCTTTGAGCCTTGTTGTTGTATTGAAACTCTCAATTTACTTTTAATCATTTAGTCACCTCGTCATATTTACTTTTAGGTGCCTTAGTTACCTCCTTTGATCTAGAAGAAGATGACCCACTAGATTGTCGATGCATATGCTTTCCTATTTTTAAGGATTCTTGAATTACAACATCAATTTTTTCTTTTATCATATCCAAATCATCAATGGACATGGATTTCTTGAAATCAACGATTCTCAATTTGACTTCAATGCCTACATCCACATGAATCTTGTCCTTGTTGTCCCTAAATCACTTCTCCACACTATATATCATGTTATCTACATGGTTTCTAACATCAATAAGTTGTTTCTTTTAAAGAGCATTTTGGGCACGAATCTCAACTTCTTTCACCATCTTCTAGATTTCATTGTTTGAAATCCCTACAGATGATTTTATAATAATTTGTTGATCCATGCCAGTGGATTTTTAGCAAGAATATACAATCACTATACAATTTGCATCAATGTAAAAGGTAAATTCTATTTGGGAACACCTCTAGGATCTAGTGGAATACCATCCAGCTCAAACACACCTAGAAGCTTATTATCTACAACTATTTCACACTCTTCTTAGAATACCCTTGCACCAACCTAAGTTTGGCCATGTGAAAGAATTGAGAATATTTGACTCTTCTTCTTTGGTATTATTGTATTTATAGTTATTAACCTATTGAAAACCCTGCCATGTGTTTCTAATCCAAGAGAAAGATGATTCACATCTCATAAAATAAGTTCATGTACATCACCTCATAGAATTCCACCTTGGATGGAAGAACCCATTGCCAAAACCTCATGTGGATTAACACCTTTACTTGGTGTCTCTCCAAAAATATCAGCAACAATCTCTTGAACCATTTGCACCTACGCCATTCCTCCCACAAGAATATATTCATCCACTTCCGATGTCATAATCCCTGTATCTTTTGGACAATTCGTGGAAGGGATTCTTATTCTCTCGATTAAGTGATTTATTAACATCTCAAAATTTGAACAAGTTAAAGTCACATTGAAATGCTTTGCACCAAATGCATCTTCTGTGATAAATGGTAGATTAATATTTGTCTGAGAAGAATATTACAGCTTCACCTTCACTTTCTTTGAACCTCCTGAAGCCTTTGTAAGGCCAGCTCATCTAGGGATAAGGATTCTTTTTCTTTTTTTCTTTTTCAACTCACCAACTAAATACTAGAGAAGAGCATTATCAAAATATTCACCCCCAAAAAAAGTATCACCATTTGTTTCCTTGACCTACAATAAAAAGATAACACAGTTAGAATAATTTGCATGACAAAACATATCATGAGAATAAATAAATAATCAAAGTAAAATGCCCTATCATCTAAAGGGATGGAATATGCCTCAAATACACCATTGGATATTTCAAACACTTATAGATTATAAGTACCCCAACCAAGATCAAACACAACCATGCCCTCCTTTTCAGTCACACCATAAGAAAGGGTTGTTGTAGTAGGACCATTGATGATTCTTTTGGCATCCAATCATGAAATTTTACTAGCATATTTCATTTCTTAGTGCTAAGTATCATTGAAATAGGTAGGCATAGTAATGACTGCATTGGAGACAACCTTTCCAAAGTAACCCTTCGAAGTTTCTTTTATATTGGTCAACAAAAATGTACCTATATGAATCAAAGAGTATTGTTTCCCATTTGTTTATATCCACGCATCACCATTAGTTTCTTTAAAAAATTATTAAATGAGAAATTTTTCATCTCTTTCTATGTTTATGGACCATCAAAATGCCTTCCTATCAAATGCTTACTCCCAAACACCATATTTGTGGGATTTGTGACAACTTGACATTTGGTAGGAATACCTACAAGTATCTCTCTCTTTTTATTCATAACTACAATACATGGTGTTTTCATGGCCCCTTTTGGTTTTCAATTAATTTTGGTTTCTACATATATTAAAAGAATAGTCTAATGAGAAGAACACATGAAAATCAAAATACTAATTATTTTGTCAATTTATCCTAGGGAAAACAATAATGGATTTAGCATTCAATCATAAACAACTAAACTTCCTTTCCGTGGTTTCCACACATGGGGTGGTGGTACCCAAATCAATAGAAATAACATCACTCCCAGTAGATCTTAAGTTGTAAGACCTACAAACTATTAGTGAATAAAAAAGAAAAATGAAATTTTCAATGCAGTAAGGTCATCTACTTCTTAATTTATGGAAATTAATCAAGCGATGCAATCCTACCACAAATGAAGGTTATTGTATAAACCTGAAAATTCTTGTGATATTTTCCAATCTTTGTATGAAAGGTGACCCTGGAATTGACATGTACATGCTCTGGAAGCCGTACAAAAACATTGCCTCACATTGTGAATGACAATACAAGATAATCACTTTAAGGAAAAGAAGAGGTTGTAAACCCACCTAACCTCAAAGAAACTTTTTCATTGTATTTTAGACTATCAAATATTAGCAGAAAAATAAAAACCTAGTTCTCATGAAAGTATAATGTTAATAAGAATCAGATATGGAACTATCATTATTTTGTATGTATAAAACACAAAAAAGGATGGAAGACAATCACTGTTTATGCTATAATGAGAAGCATTATATGAACAAAAAAAAAATTGAAGCATAGACTTATAACCACTACATAAAAAAAACCCCAAATTTCCACAAATTTAAAACTAGGTACACTCAAAATCCGTAGCAATGCAAGTATTTCCAAACATACATATTACAAGCCTAACAAACAAAACATAAGAAGCTAGTGTGCCAAGAATAACCTCATGCCTTGATAAACATACAGATGAAAAGCCTAAAGATCAAAATTTAAGAAACTAATGTCCCAAGTATAACTTATAAAAAATAAAAGCTAAGATAAAAATCATAGTCATCATTTTTCCCAAGAAAAACATTATAGGGAAACCTAAGCATAATTCAATTACAATGACCAACCCCTATTCATCATATCAAATGAGACACACAACATAAGAATAACGCTAGTAGGATCAACCCTAATAACTCTTTAGTACTCCTCAATGATCAAAAATGAAATCCGAGATAACAATCACAATCATCTTCTTTCTCGAGAAAATCCTAATAGGGAATCCCAAAAAAACTTCAATTCAAATTAATTTTGGGAGAATTGTTGCTTTCAATTAGCTCATATAAAATACTTCCTTCTACAAAGTAGTCATAATTCAAGGCAGGATAAAGACTAAAGTTTTGTTGGTACCAGTAAAGGAAAATATTGATCATGTCTTTACCTGAAAACACCACATGAAGACGCCAGACCTGTATAGGAGTTGGCGGAATGATCCCTTTAGCTTCATGTTTATTCAATATTGGATCTAGAAGCCTTACGTCCTTAAAATTATTAACAAGAGGAGGAATTGACTCATGTTCGATGAGAATATTTCTCTACTCCCATATCGCTATGCATTAATTCTTGCTCATATGGTGTATGAATTCATTCTCTCTCATATGGTGTATGATAGTGGGATGGTTCAAGCCGATCACCATAGGTTTGTGAAAAAAAATCCACTGGCCAATTATCTCACATAAATTAGCATCTTCTTGTCTAACATTAGCTCAATCATATCCTTCTCTTATTATACAAGCTGCTCCATAAGAAAAATTTCAGGAAAATATTACTTTAGATCTAAAGTATTTACAAGCCAAAGGTTTTGACTCAGCTTCCTTGGAATGTTTTGCAGTTTCTAAGAGAGATCCCTTACCCTTTCTCTACATCATTTTTTGAGTTTCCACAATTCTTTGCTTCTTAAGAGGGTATACTCTATGAAATGTTCATCTTCTTTAGCATTTTCTTAAGGGTTTTTGGAATTTTATCAATTCAATTCTGAGTCCGAGCAATTTAAACCTTGTAACTTTTTCAGAACCATTCCATTCTGACATGTTCAATTACATTTTGGTTCCATATTCAAAGTGAGATTTTCTTTCAATTATTTTCGGGTTTGATGGATTTACACAACCATTTTCACCCATTCAAGCATCATCTCTGAGGCTATTCTTCCATTATAATGCAAAAAAATGTGATCTGGGTACTATGAAATAATGAATATTGATCTTACTAGGACTCAAAATATTTCGATCAAAGTGGAGGCTCCCTGCATTCTATGAACATTAGTGTGTTTTTCTTATTCCTCTAGTTGAAGGTCCGTCAAACCTATAACACTAAGACAAAGCAAAGGCTTTCACATGCTTCATGGAAATCAACCATATCACATGGAGACACCCATTGAAGATTCACCACTTATCGAGAACGACAAATCTTCTATATCATCACGATAAGAAAATTAAAAAAAGAACACCTATTAGCTTAAATATTTCCACTACCACTTTGAATAAAATTCTTTTATATCAACTTGATATGATGAAGATGGTGATGATTAACGTCCACTAAGATCTGTACAGTCTACCAAACCTTAAAAAGTGAGATGTTAATTAGGATATATATATATGTATACTATAATATATAAAAATAAATATATATATAAATATAATATATAATAATATATTATATAATAAATATATATAATATATATATATATATATATATATATATTATATCGAATGATCTAGGTGGATCCAAAAATAGAAGTGGCCATGAAATAACTCAAAAATCAAAGTGCTCCAAAAATGGAAGTGAAACTGGGACCAAATCATAGTGCTCATCGTCCTAATTCCAATGGTGTTAACGACACTCAAATCCGAGTTCGTATCCTCAAGTTATAGTCAGTCAAAGATCTGGTCAAACTTGGCCAAGTGGAAGTCACTAACGAGGAAACAAATTAGCGAAGGGAAGAAACACGGAAAATGAAGGTTTGAAAGGGAGAATTTTTCACCTCCTTAATATGTCCAATAATGATTAAAAATTAGTGGAAATTTTTATATAGTGGCTTATATCTATTAAAAAACAATTTTTTTGGAGTGGCAGGCCACCAAACCTGCCACCCCTCCCAATGGCATTGTATTGAATATGTTTAAATTAAATGATGGGCGGGTCACTCCTGGTAGACCCACTCAACCACTAATCAAACAACACATACACCAGGTATTAACACCAATATGGAGTCGGAAAGGTTCAAACCTGCCCAGCCCATGTGGGCCGGCCTTCCAACGAGTGGCCTTGCATTAATATATAACCATAAAACAAAACATTTTCATATTAAGAACAATTGTCACATTGTTATAACAAAATTGCACGATATTTTGGGTGGGCGCGTTTTGAAACTGTCCTGCCCACACAAAACTCGCCAATGGTTGCCAACAAGGCAACAACTTGTTATTTGAAAACTCTACCCACTAACATTACTTAAATGCTCGTCAAATGCATTCGACCAGACTAATGGAGGGTGGACCTACATAACTGTTAGCAGATTAGAGGAGTGGAACCATGAGCTAGGAATCTTGCTATCTATTGTAAATATTCCCTGGGGGGCCATTGGTGCCAGTTTCAGATCAAGACAAGTTTATAGTCGATTTTGCACATTTTCTTGCCAAGAATCCAACTGTATAACCCATTTCTCTAGCTAAGGTCTCCATTTTTCATCCATGACAGAGATTGGAGGTATAAGGGTCATTTTTTTGTAAATTTGATTGTAATTCATTTCTTTGTTGCCCTTAATGGAAGAAGGCCTCCCCACTTTGAAAAAGGCCTGGAGATGTAGCCCACATTGGGTGAAATCCGTAATCAAATATTTTCTGTGTATATGATCTCATGGTTTATTTATGATTTCCACTTTTTTCATATCTGTAAGTTACTTGGTTAACATGCTCTTTTATATGTAATTTTGTATGCATCTGTGAAATAAAGTATCTGGATCAAGTTTGGTATCAGAGCAGGTCTTCTTGGTGCAAGTTTCATGAGCAAATGCTAAAAAGGAAAAAGCCTCAAAGAGGAGAAGGAAAACTTAAATCATTTTATGATAAAGCAGGGCATGCACCACTAGGACGAAACATAGAAGATGAGGAAGCTCGAATGGAGGAAGAGTGAAATTATTGCAAGGTATTCTTCACCATGGGAGATAAATTCGACAATTTGTTTACAAAATATGAGAAGGTAATAAAGCCTAAGAAAAAAGAACCTGATGATCATCCCTCGGTAAATTATGAAGGTGGAGGATAAGATCCTCCTCCCTCTCCGTTCTCCAGTGATATTTCTTCTTCTTCCTCTTCTTATCATTCTAACAGGGATCACAAGAATGCATCTGAAAATCCTTTTTTTCAAGTTGGATGTCAAGTGTCATTTACCTGTATTTAGTGGAGAATCTAATGCGAAAAAGCTATATAAGTGGATAATACAAGTCGAAGTATATTTTCGCATACAAAAAATCAAAGAGGATGAAGCCAAGATCCAGCTAGCACCCCTTTGATTGAGTGACACTGCTCTTGTTTGGTGCGAAGGAAAATTGCAGAAAAATGGTGAAAATAGTCATAAACTTCTTTCATCTTGGTCTAAATTTGTCTTTGCTATAAGAGGAAAGTTTTACCCATTGGGCTACAAACAGAAAGCCATGATGTAATGCCAACATTTGAAACAAAGTGAAAGTCAAATTGTTCATAATTTTACTGAGGAGTTTAGAAAACAAGCATTACCATTGAATGTTCCACTAGGAACTTTTGAGACATTGATGAAATATATTGGCTCTTTGCATAGTTATTTGCGTCGTTCATTACTATTATTTGAACCTAAGTCTCTTGATCAAGCTAGTGTGAAGGTTGTTCATATTAGAAGCAGGGGGGAACATCAGCAAGATGACCACCTGAAGAGGGTAGCAGCAACCAAGAGAAGAGAACCAAGCCCCTCTTGTACTCATTGTGAGAAAGAAGGGCATTATGAGGTGAATTTTTGGAAACTGCATCCATAATTGAGACCTAAGAGGAACGATAGAAAAGTGAAGCAAAATAAGTTGCAAATGTGCAACAAGAACGAGAATTTGAATCAGAGGATGATGATAAGATCACAACTATGGGATTTGAAGGTTGTTGGACCAACTGACGTGAGATCCGAATCAGGTGGTGAAATAAATATTGCATCTCATGGGATTGTAGCAGATGGACCCATCAACTTGGATTTTGATTCAGGCAATGATATAAATATTTCAGCAGATGTTGTGCCAAAATTTAAAAGGGAACCAAATGTGGCATGGCTCTAATAAATCGAAGAAATCAATGAAAGAATTTAGGCATAGAATGATGAGAAAAGGAGACTCCTACAAGAAGGAGAGAAGGAGAAACAAAGGTTTAAACACTAGTTACAAGCTAAGGACAAGGCCTTGGAAAAGTTCCAACATAACAAGTCTGAGCTAAAAAGTGATTCTTCAATTTCATGTACTTTTTATGGTGATGATTTCACTATTTTTTAGAAACATACTACAAGAATTGGATCAAAATTGTTGAATAAAATGGGGTATAAATTGAAGGGACTCGACATTAATGGCCAAGGAATGGTGAATCCCATCAAAGTGGAGGAGTTTCCTTGTTATGCAGGACTTGGATATGTCAGAAAAGAGGTTGGGAAATGCTCCAAGATAGCTAGAGATCAACCAATGACAGATTATAAGAGAACTTCATCACATTCCAGGGATAATGAGGATTCCATAAGAAATTATCAGAGGCGCAAAATAAATAAGAATTCCAAGGCAATCTTGAAAGTTTGGAGGAGAAAGAATCATTGTAGCCACTGCAACAAGGTTGGACACCAGAGAGCCATGTGTCAGATGCTCCAAGACCATAAAGAAACTTTGAAGAAACCAACGGGAAACGTTGGTCATAAAGTGAATTAGCTCCATGATGATGACCCCTTCACTTTGTTGAGTAAGAGATGGTTTTACTAGATATAGTAGCTTGTCATGGCCACATTTTGTAAATAATGTGTTACGAATAATTGTAAAAGTGATGATGTATTTTCCATCACTTATTAAAGAAACAACAGTGTTTTTTTCCTTTTGTTGATAATTGGGGTATTGGTTTATATTATGATGTGAACTTGACCAAAGAATGTGAGTTATAAACTCTTGACAAGTATAGGATTGTTTGAGTCATCTGTGGATTTGTATGAGATTGCAAAGAATGTACCCGACTTCCATGGAATACAAATGTTGAAAGTGTGGCTTGAAAAAGACTTAGGCTGTGTGTAGGATGTGTGCATGCTTTTGGAGTACCAAAAGATCCTAAGTGGAGAGGAATGATCTGGGTTCATCTAGAAATAGAAGTTCCCTTGAAAGAGCTCAAAAATAAAATTCATCATATGGAAGTGAAACTAGGACCAAATCGTAGTGCTCATTGCCATAATTCCAACAGTGTCAATGACACGCAAATCCGAGTTTGTATGCTCAAGTTATAGTTTGTCAAAGTTCTAGTCAAACTTGGCCAAGTGGAAATCACAACCCAAACAAAAAATTAGCAAAGGGATGGTGCATAGAAAATGACAGTCAGAAAGGGAGAATTTGTCACCTCCTTAATTAGTCTAGTAACCCTTAAAAATCAATAATTTTTTTATATAGTGGCTTATATATATATCAAAAATTAAAATTTTTGGGGTGGAAAGCCACCACAGATGGACCCACCTGACCACCATTCAAACAACACATATATAACATGGCAGTTCCGCCCACCCGACAGTTATCAACACTAGTCTAGAGTCGGTGGGGTTCAAACCTGCTTGGCCTATGTGGGTTGGCCCACCAACGGGTGGCCCCACATTAATATACAACCAAAAAAAGAAGCATTTCCATATTAATAACCATTGCCACATTGTTATTACAAAATCACACCATATTTGAGGTGGGCGGGTTTTGAACCCAGCCTACCCCACACAACTCACCAATGGTTTCCAACAAACCAACAACTTTTTATTTGAAAAATTTCCCCACCAACATTACTTAAACACTCATAAAATGCATTCAACCACATTGGTGGAGGGCAGACTTGTTGAACCATGAGCAGATCTGAGGAGCGGAACCATCAACTAGGAATCTTGCTAGATGTTGTAAAGATACCCTTGGGGGGCAAAGGTGCTGGTGTCTAATCGAGACAAGTTTATAGTCAATTTTGCACGTTTTCTCGCTAGGAATCCAATCACGTGACCCGTTTCTCCAACCAAGTTCTTCATTTTTTGTTCATGACAAATATTGGAGGTCTAAGGGTCATTTTTTTGTAAAGTTGATTGTAATTCATTTCTTTCCTGCCACTTAATGAAAGAAGGTCTCCCCACTTTGAGCAGGTCCCGGAGACGTAGCCCACGTTGGGTGAACTCCATAATCAAATAATTGGTATGCCTTTGATCTCATAGTTTCTTTATGATTTCTTCTCATTTTCATATGTTTAAGTTACTTGGTTAACATGCACTTTTATATGCAATTTTGTAATCATCCAGGAAGCAAAATATCTAGATCATCAAAAATAAAAAGTTTCAAATAATTCATAATGCTAACGATGTGATTTATTCAATTTTCAATATATAGTTGATAGTGATATCTGAAAAATATTCCAATGTGAGCCATAAATACAATATTTTAATGCCCATGTTAGGTAATATATTCTGATGTCCACAATGAATATTATATAAAGTAATTAAAAATAAATAAAAAACCCTTTATGGTTAAAATATTTTATTTGTCTATCAATTTATCTTTTCTTGTAGATTGTGACAAATTATATTACTTTAGGAAAGATTACATATTAGTGGAAAACAAATTCAACTTATTTTTAGGATAGGAAACAAGTTAACTGATCCCTTCATAACTATGTGAAAGGATGGGATCTTTAGTATAACTATCATGAGCCAATTTTGCAAGCCCCAAGGAGGAAAAAGAAGAGTATATATAACAAGTAAACACAACACCCCAAAGGCGACTAAGGAAAAACCATACCACCAGAATCACAAGAACCCTAACAATCAACATTGTGAAATAACAACATAACCACAACACAATGCAAAAGAGAATAGACAAATTTCATATCATACTCATCACACCGACCCCAAACAACTCCTTTCCAATCATGAAAGGTTGAACAAAGATACTTCTTCCCAAAAACACAGTAGAGGAAATGTCCTTTGCGAAATGTAAGTAGAGATTTATTAAAGTAAACATCCACAACAAATTTGAGGCAGCATAAATCATGAAGATATTAAGATGTAAGTCCCCGCACTATTCAAAATGATCGAGAAAAGGGGTTCATCACATACAACCAAGTGTTACTACATAACCCTGTGTTAGGATCCAACCCTCACCCATTTATCTATGTAATAGGGTTGAGTCATAGTTATAGTTAGTTAAAAAGTCAATAAAGCCCATATTAATAATTGTAAGTGGTTGACCCGCATTTAAGAAAGGGACCACAGTTAGTTGCAAACGGGCCATGGTATTAGATAGATGGTATTGAGAGAACCATGGTACTAACCCATGGTATTGTATGTATGAATCCTATATAAAGGATAGAGACTCCCCATTGAAGAATGTCATGTCTTATTTGGTAATTGAGCTTTGCTCTACTGGAGGTTGCCCCCTCGAAGAGGCAAGTGAACATTGCTTTCATATCAGAATAATAAAATACTTGTTGTTTTTCTCATTTTGTTTTGTGTTCTCGGTTGTATTTCTTCTCATATTTCGTATTCTGGAATATTCTCCCAGGTCAAGAGCATAACAAGTGGTATCAGAATGCTTTCCAGGGCCAATTATCTCCATTTTTGGCAGATTTTTTTTTTAGGCTAGAGACATGTTTTGGTGTCTTTAAACCACGGGATCTGTCGTTGAGTGCATAAACCTACGAATTTAGGGAGGCATGCACGTAGGAAATACAAGAGGTGGTAACGCTTGTTGGACTCCCTTGTAACCCCTGTGGTTAGCCCTTCGAGTAGTAGTGCATTAGACAAAACCGTGTACAGACTACCTTCCACGTACCCTCAGGGTATATCGAAAGCCCCTTAGGCTCACTTGAAACCTCGCCTTGGTTAAACCGTCGGCCATCTTTCTACTACAATACACCAAGACCAACACTCGGGGAGATTACTCGCGCATACAATAGTGTAGTCAGGTAGTACAGCTAAGGGTACAGTTGATCCTCCTTAGTTAGGGCCCTGAAATATTTGGCCGAGTACTATTGTTAGACCCTTATGTATATTGTGATCTGTAGCACCTTACACTCCTTTGAGACCATAGTTCCCTTAACTCTATAAAGATCACCCATTATCTTATTTTCTAGATCAGATCTAGCAGTTGGGATTATGTTGCCACCGCAGCCCAACTCACATTCAACAGTTAGGGGTGTCGTAGGCAAATCCGACCATTTATGGAGTGAGGCTTGTGACTGCTATACCATAGGGTGATTCTCGCAAGACATTGGGTAAGATAAAGTTTTTTGGAAATTGGCCACTGCACTATCGATTAGTGGGGAGTAAAACTACATTTGGATGCTTATAAGAGACTTAGCCCATAAGAATCAGGACGACAAGATAATCGCAGTGGTACCATTCACTTGTCAGCTTCAATTTTTGGGCAGTCCCAAATTTTTCAAATGACGACAAGTGACCAAGATCTGTGTATGGCAGAAATCAGAGCTTAAGCCATGGCCAATAAAAATATTGAGAGCCTTGAAAAACAGTTGGCTTCTTTCCAGAACATAGTGGACCAGATGTAGAAATTCATGGAAAATTTCAAAGTGAACACATCGGAGTGGTGTTCGGAGGCACATGGTCTTAATGAAGACCTTGAAGGAGAATCTAGCCATCATATTCACTTACATGGAAATCACCAACATTCCCACCCTCAGCCACCCAAGTTGAACATGTATAAATTTGATGGCTCTAATCTGATAGTATAGGTAGTACAAATGGAACAATATTTCCTTCTGAATGATATCCGAGATGATCCAACTAAACTATGTGTGGGATCCCTTTACTTGGACCAAGAGAGATGGCAATGGTGTTAGTGGCAAAAAAAATTCTATCCCAGGAAAATAACTTGGCAGGAGTTCTAAAAATATCTTTGTGCCACTTTGATAGAGACTCTAATTTTTTGGGTCGTCTTACTAAGCTCTGACAGACAAGCACAATAAAAGAATACATTGCAGCATTTGAGACATTGGCCATTTACACAGAAGGTCCAGGAGATGAATTCTACTTGGAATATTTTATAACTGGTCTCAAAGAAGCCATCCAGGCACATGTCCGGATGCACCACCCACCTACATGGATAGAGGTTTGCAACAAGGCTACCAAAGTGGAACGTGATTTAGCTGCCTAATCTCCTCATCCAAATTTCATAGCCAAGGGACACCCCACCCAGGCTCAGGGCCCTACTCAAACGCTTAAGGTTCAAAATATGTCTCCAGTA
Source organism: Pinus taeda (assembly GCA_000404065.3). Taxonomy (NCBI): domain Eukaryota; kingdom Viridiplantae; phylum Streptophyta; class Pinopsida; order Pinales; family Pinaceae; genus Pinus; species Pinus taeda. The sequence continues at coordinate 95,698 of APFE030678149.1, forward strand.
GAAATGGTTGAAAGAAGAAAACAAGGATTGTGCTACTACTGCGATGACAAATACTCCACCAAACATAAATGCAAGGAACCCAAATTATTTCAAATTGATGTTACCGATCACATCTCATCTTAGGAAGCCCCACCCCTTGAGGGACCAGAGGAAAAAGTTGAGGAAACCCAACAGGACAATGAACTCCCAGCTACACCAGAGGAACCAATGATCTCTCTAGAGGATCTATTAAACATCACCATGTAGTAGTATTGATTGATAGTGGGAGCAATCGTAAATTTATCCATCAACAAGTCACGGAAGCTGTTCATTGTTTTGTCATGGCAGTCTCTAATTTCCAAGTCTAGATTGCTGATGGGGGAACAATGAAATGTGAACGCTGCTGCGAAAATATCAAAATTTAGGTGGGAGAATATCACCTCAAGACCCACATGTTTGCGAATAACATGGGTGTTTGTGACATTGTCTTGGGGGCTGAATGGCTTCACACACTAGGCCCAATAATCATGGATTTCCAAGAGTTATATATGATCTTTAAGCAGAATGACCACATGCATACCCTTCGTGGACTCAAGACAGGTGCTCCTTCTATCATCAGCTCGCACCACATGGAAAAGTTATTGAAAAGAGGCCATCATGGAGCTATTGCCCAGTTTAATGCCATCTAGGCCATTGAGCCCACTACTCTTCATATTCATCCTGACATGCAACCGGTCTTGAATCGACATGAGTAGGTATTTGACAAACCTAAAGATATTCCACCCTCTAGAGGGGAACATGATCATAGCATCACTTTGGTCCCAGGGGTGCAACCGCCAAATGTGCAGTCATATCGATATCCTTTTGCCCAAAAGAATGAAATTGAAAAAATCATTAAGGAACTCCTTGAAGCTAGTCTCATTCATCCTAACATCAGTCCCTATTAATCACCAATGGTCATGGTGCTCAAGAAAGATTGGGAATGGCACATGTGTCTAGACTTAAGGGCCCTCAACAAGCTCATGGGCAAAGACAAATTCCATATCCCAGTTGTTGATAATCTGCTGGAGGAATTACATGGTGCTCAATTCTTCACTAAGCTAGATCTTCACTCGAGCTATCACCAAATACGCATGAAAGAAGTAGACATTCCCAAGATTGCTTTCCGAACTCATGAAGGCCATTATGAATTCTTGGTCATGCCATTCGGTCTCTGTAATTCCCCGTCCACTTTTCAAAGCCTCATGAATCACTTGCTAAAACCATATCTCCTAAAATTTGTCCTCGTTTTCTTTGATGACATTCTCATCTAAAACCTCACCTGGGAAAAACATCTTCAGCATGTAGACCTACTCTTTCAACTTCTCCAGAATCATAAATTATTTGTCAAATTGTCCAAGTGCTCATTTGGCATGGAAGAAGTCAAGTATTTGGGCCACATTGTGGCGCATGAAGGTATCTGGGTGGATCTCAAAAAGATGCACGCAATGCAAGATTGGCCCCAACCAAAAAACTTGAAGAGTTTGAGGGGATTCTTATGTCTCACCTTCTACTATCACAAATTTGTCCGCAATTATGGTCGCATTATTAGACCCTCACTAACCTTCTCAAGAAAAATGCATTCCTCTGGACTGATGCAGCACAACAGGCATTTATGGCTCTCAAATAGGCCATGTGTTCCACTCCCATATTGGAAATACCCGACTTCACCAAATATTTTGTGATTGAATGTGATGCTTCAGGTACTGGTATTGGTGTTGTCTTAATGCAGGAAGGTCAACCCTAATCTTTCACCAGCCAATAACTAACTGGGAAAAAGTTGGGACAATCTACCTATGAGAAGGAGATGATGACCATCTTACATGCAGTAGATACCTGACGACCATACTTATTGGGGAAGTGTTTCCAAATATGCACAGACCATCAGAGCCTCAAATATGTTTTTGGAGCGATGTTTATCCTCGCCCAAGCAAAATAAATGGTTTGACAAAATTTTGGGATATGATTATGAGATAATTTACAATAAAGGGTGCAACAATGTAGTAGCGGATGCTTTATCATGCCAATTTGAGGATGAAAGCACATTGCTATCGATCTCTCTTCCCATGCCAGTTTGGATTGAAAAAGCTCACAAGGAATGGATTTCACATCCCTCTCTCTCCTAACTCATTAATAACTTGAAAGCAGATCCTAATTCCTCAGTTGGCTACTCTTAGAAGGATGAGATTCTTCACTACAAGGATAGAGTAGTTATATCACTGACATCCGCCCTCAAAACATGCATTTTGGCAGATTTGCACTCATCTCCGACTGCAGACCATGCAAGCTTTTAGAAGACTTATGCTCGCACTTGTCGTTCTTTCTTTCGGACAGGCATGAAAACTAACATTCCTACTTTTGTAGCTGAATTTGATGTGTGTCAATGCCACAAAGGAGAAATGTTCAAGTCACCAGGGACCTTATAACCATTGCCTATCCCTACCTTAATCTGGATGGATGTTTCTATGGATTTCATCACTGGTCTTCCAAAGTCAGGCCACAAGTGAGTCATCATGGTGGTTGTGGAAAAACTTTCTAAATATGCTCATTTTTGTGCTCTACCCCACCCATTTACCCCCACTTTGGTGGCTCAACCTTTCATGGACCAGATCTTCAAATTGCATGTCATGCCCACTTCCATTGTGTCTGATCATGACCCGACTTTCACCAGTGACTTTTGGCAAGAACGTTTCAAGCTACAAGGCACCCAACTCCAACTAAGTATTTCCTATCATCCCCAAATTGATGGTCAAACTGAAGCAGTCAACAAATGTTTAGAGACATACCTAAGGTGTTTCCCTTCAGAAAATAAACATCAATGGCTACAGTGGCTACCTCTAGCTGAATGGTGCTATAATACTAACTATCATGTAGCCACCAAGATGACTCCATATGAAGTAGTGTATGGTCAACTCCCACCTTCACCTACTTGTTATTACCTTGGATGCTCTAAGGTGCAAGCAGTGGATCAACTCCTACAGAACCGTGCAACCATGCTAGCATGTCTCAAAGATAATCTCCATCAAGCTTATAATTGCATGAATCAACAAGAAAACTAACATCATTCAGAGCACACATTTCAAGAAGGGGATCAGGTATTCCTAAGGCTACAACCATATAAACAAACATCACTCAAAGACAAGGGCTGTCAAAAATTAGCTCCAAAATTCTATGGACCTTATCAAATACTTCAGTGCATTGGAGCAGTAGCCTACAAACTAGCCTTGCCACCAACTTCAAAAATCCATCCAGTCTTCCATGTATCATGCCTCAAGGAAGTGGTGGGGAACAATTGCAGAATTCAAACTAGTCTACCTGAATTTGATGAAGAAGGTTCACTCTGGCTCCAACCTGAACAAGTCCTCGATATGCGAGAATGACATCTGCGTGGCCGCATTATTAAGAAAGTCCTCCTCAAGTGGAAAGACACCTCTCTAGAAGATGCAACCTCGGAACCAACCACTATTCTTCAGCAATTTCCGTAGCTTCAGCCTTGAGGACAAGGTTGCTTTTTATGGGGGAGGGCATGTTAGGGTCCAACCCTCACCTATTTATCTATGTAATAGGGTCAATTCATAGTTATAGTTAGTTAAAAAGTCAATAAAGCATGTATAAATAATTATAAGTGGTTGACCCACATTTAAGAAAGGGACCACAGTGAGTTGCAAACGGGCCATGGTATTAGATAGATGGTATTTAGAGAACCATGAACCTAACCCATGGTATTGTATGTATGAATCCTATATAAAGGATAGAGACTCCCCATTGAGGAATGTCATGTCTTATTTGGTAATTGAGCTTTGCTTTGCTGGAGGTTGCCCCCTCGAAGAGGCAAGTGAACATTTATTTCATCTCTGAATAATAAAATACTTGTTGGTTTTCTCATTTTGTTCTGTGTTTTGGGTTGTATTTCTTCGCATATTTGGTATTATGGAATCTTCTCGTAGGTAAAGAGAATAACACCCTACTAGAGAGAGCAATAAAGTCACTAGCATCACTAAGACAAACTTATCCATCAAAAATCAAAACAGAAAGACCAAATTCTTCATTCTAGAAAAGAGGAAATGATGGTAGAATTGTGACCACCAATATCAGTGATCAATAGGAGTCTAAGGAAGGTCCATAATATTCCTTGAACCTGAATCCAACACTAATAAACTCTCCACACTACTCAGATGAGAATCAATATTGTTAAGGGTAAACTTGAGATTCCATAACATGCGCTTGATATCTTCGAGCCTGGAAAAGACATTATAATTGTCTACTTGCTTTTCCTTGAAAAATAAATAGAGCAAGGTGTTCGTCTATTGGTGCAGGGAGAGGGAATAGAAGAAATTGAATCTTCTCTTTTGAAATCTACCCAAGTTTTGAACCAATTTCAACCCATCTCCAAGAATTTTTGAATCAAAGAAATATAGACAGTCACCAGACTCTTAGAACTCCAAAACCAAGATTTATTTTCAAACATCAAGAGAGAATAAAAAAAGATGGCAATGTGTGTCAAAGGAAAAATGTCGAGACTGTTTGACCCCGACATTCCCTACACCACCTCGTGTGTTAAGCATTCTCTAGCATGACATCATAATGGAAGCAAGAAGAGAGTAGTGTAGGCAACCAGACAATGCACCATGTTCAAAATATCAAGTAAATGGATGAACCACCACCCCTTCAAAACCTGACTGAAATACCACTAGGTCATCACCTAACATCAAAACCAAAGGACCAAATTCAAGGAGGGTTTGACATTTAGTACACTGAAAGGACATGAGACTCCACAACTATCGACACCATACCAATCTACAATAAATTTAAATACCCAATAAGACTAGTAGAAAATTCCACACGCAAGGAGCTAAAGAAAAAAAGTTAAAGAGAATCGAGACTAGACACAACAATTGAACCTCTTGAACCACCACTGAGAACCCCAAATTACAATGCCAAAGAAGTCTAAATCTCAACACCATGAAGTAAAAAATGAGACCCATAGGAGAAGCCACTCATCCACTAAGAAAATTAAATATTGTACAACATTAAAACCAAAACCAAAAATGACCTCGATACCAAAATCCAAAAACAAAGTGCCCCACAACATTAAAACCAAAGCAAAAAATAACGAGGATACCAAAATCCAAAAACAAAGACGGGGGAAGAATATGATATACCTATAAATTCACTATCCAAAAAAGGAAACAATGAATAGATGCCCACTTATTAGTCCCTGCCTAGGACTATTAGCGATCACTCGATTGTTAACCAACCATTAGTTTATACTTTGACCGATTTTTTTCAGTGCTTTTGCATTTTAACCTAAGTTTAATGCTCGCAATTTCATTCAACAAAATTTTAAACAAACTTTTTGGTTCGAAAAACAATTGACCTCTTATTACAGCCTTCACGTTGCCCGATGCAAAAAGATTGAGGCAATATCATCTTATCCAAAGTAGGCTGGTGGAGGCAAAGTTTGCAATATCATCTTATCCAGAGTAGGCTAGTTGAAGCAAAGTTTGCAATATCATCTTATCCCACGTATGCTGGTTGAGGCAAAGTTTGCCTACATCTAAAATAAATTATCAAAAGTTTTATGGTGCAATGATTTTGATATACTCGTGCCCATTTCTTTATATCCAATGTTTTAGCGACCACTTCCAAGTCCTTTCCACAGGTCTCTCAAGGCCCTTTCCACATGGTTGTTAGAATGAAACTCTGGTATTGGTATCGTAAAAGATAAGATATTCAGGGAAGAAAGCTCAAGCATCATAAAAATAAGATATTGGGGCAAAAGGATCAAGCAAAAATCAAGGAAGACATCCAAGTGAAAGGCTCAAGCAGAAATCAAGAAAGACATCCACGCAATGACTAGGGCCACTGCTTCTATAGTCTGTAAGAATTGAATTCCACCCTTGGACGTGCTTTGGTATGTACCTACTCAAAAGAATCTTATGACACATTATTATTATATATTATATAGCCTTTCTGAGCTTTCCTCCATTTATTCACTACTTCAAGGTAGCGTATGAGTTAGTCAATGGATCTGCATGAATTTATCTGTTAGTTAATGGATCTGCATGAATTTGGGTTGTGAGCTGAAAGTGTTTATATTTATATTTCTGTCAATTATTACTGAAGTGTCGTCCTGTTTCATAATATCTTTGTGGATGATTGGCCAATCTGCAAGGGGAAATTAAAGGTCAGTTCTGCAATTCTTTACAATCTTTTAAGCAGTCTACATTATAAATACAAACATTTTACATTAAAAATACAAGATATCTTAAGCTATTCCCATACAAAGAAATGTCATAAACTTCAGCGTAATGAATCCTAGAATTCCAATTCAGAACATATTTATATAATCCTTTGGCCACTGCTTCTATAGTATTGCAGAATTCCACCCTTGGACGTGCTCTGGTATCTACCTACTCAGAAGAACCTTACGACACATTATTATTATATATTATATAGTCAATGGATCTGCATGAATTTATCAATTAGTTAATGGATCTGCATAAATTTGGGTTGTGAGCTGAAAGTGTTTATATTTATATTTCTGTCAATTATTATTGAAGTGTCGTCCTGTTTCATAATATCTTTGTGGATGATTGGATTAAAGGTCAATTCTACAATTCTCTACAATTTTTGAAGCATTCTACATTATAAAGACAAGCATTTTACATTAAAAAGACAAGATATCTTAAGCTATTCCCATACAAAGAAATTTCATAAACTTCAGTGTAATGATCCAAGAATTCCAATTCAGAACCTATTTATGTAATCCTTTGCAACTGGTAGGGAATTTGAGGGTTTTATTTAGTTTTCTATTTTCTTTTGCTCGTGAGAGCAGCTTCTCCAAAACAAAGATTCTGAGTGGATATAAATTTGAATCTCTCTTTCTGCCTAAATAAAGCGTAACACAAGGGAGTAACACAAGGGACTAAGGGGTTTATCGATTGGCTGGAGATTGCAGAGAATTAATTCTAAGCACTGGCTATGGTTCTAAATGGAACCCTATGTGCGAAAACAGCTTAGTTTCCTTATACGATTTACCTTGATTTGGGTCGAACCTCTATCTCTTTCAAAGGTGAGTAGCTTGGGAATTGAAATAGTTTCCTTATACGATTTACTTTGATTTGGGTCAAACCTCTATCTCTTTCAAAGGTGAGTAGCTTGGGAATTGAAACAGGGTGAATTGGGAAAACAATTACATACCGTTTTCTCGAATTGAACAAATTCTTGCATTTATTCTTCTCCTCTAAAATTTAAAGCTTGAAAATTCACAAAATAAACTTCACTCAAATACAAAGAACAATTAGAACGGTAGTTAAATGTAATCAATGAGCTCATTTGATGGTGAACATGTTACCTGTAACAAACAAATCTTCTGTTCCCTCCCTTCAAGGCAGTTGCAACCACCTGTAACACACTTGAGATCCGACAAACATTAACCATCCCTTTAAGGTAGGTACAACCACCTGGAACACACTTGAGATTCCACAAATGCTAACCAGTTGCCTTCTCGGTGGTGGAAAGACCCAAAAGAATAGCATACCTTCTGGTGAGTCTCCTGCTCAATACAATGGCCATTCGAAGCATTTTGCCTACGTATATGGCTGCCATGTGAATAGAAGAATTCAGGTTTCTTGGTTTAGTGTGGATTCAAGACATTTTCCTACGTATATGGCTGCCATGTGAATAGACGAATTCAGGTTTCTTGGTTTAGTGTGGATTCAAGACATTTTCCTACGTATATGGCTGCGAGGTAAATAGAAGAGTTCAGCTTTCTTGGTTCAGTGTGGCATGCAATCGAAATAAGGTTTAACAAAGAGCCATGCATGTTTTAAGGAGGCAATGCCCACCCTCATTCAAGTTACATAGAGATCAGTATTAAGTGTCACTTGTTAGTGCACGTTGGGCATTGGGGGTCGCTTTATGGAAAAAGAGGGACAAGTGGTGATTTATATTTCATTCAATTGTCAATTTTTATTATGCTGCGATCTCTGCATGTATTACAGCTTTATATTTCTAAATTTTGTTTTGAATAACACACTTAATAAATATTACTCTATTGTTTAATTTATTAAGTCGTGGAGTGATATAACATTACAACCATCTCTCATTTGAACGATTGGTCTCCAGGTCGGCATACCTCCTGTCTACTTACCACATTGTTTTATAACATGTGTTGTTGTTCTGCAGCGTTTTCTGTTTCCATCTTATCTTCTGTCTAGATTAACTTGAAATGATAAGACGTCGTGTAAGGGGCCAATGATTTGGCCTTTTCTTGTCAACCGCCCTGCAACTATCACTGATCAGCGGCGATTCTACTCCAGTGTCTGCACTCCTCCGCCATTACCACGTCTCGCCACTGTCGTTCCTCGAAATACAAGCAGGGAAGGGACGTGACTCCATGTAGTGGGAGCGTTTGATCGTTTATACCTCTCCACGGTCGAATGTTGGAAGTCTGAACTACACAGATTCACATATTTCGTTAATTTTTTTCATTTAAATTCTATTTAATTAATAACAGACCTTTTCTGGCAAATCCATCACTCACGTATTTCCCTTTTTTTAGTCTCACGTCAGAGATTCATGGATGATATGACGTGTGTGGTCAGAGGGCGATTAATGGCGAATTGCCCCCAAGCAGCAGAGTTACAGGCAGGTATCTGTACCAAGGACGAACCTTCCTTTCCCGTTATATTCTTTCGTTTCCGACTTGCCAAACGAACGTTAGGCTGGATAGAAGTTGATAACCAAGCTTTCTATTTCCGTCTTAGCTTCCGTCTCAAACAACCTAAAATTACAAGACGTTGTGTAAAAGGCCAACGATTTGGCCCATTTCGATTACTGGCCTGCCACTACATCCTCTTGTCAGTGGCAACTCTACTCTAGCGCAACTCAGTGTTCCTTTCATTTAAAAAAAACTTTTCACAGTATAATTAAGAGGAATCAATATTGGCGTTTCGAGCATAATCCAATAACGTAATGCTCTAGTCAGAGCTATGTAATTAATTACTTTAGATTAATGAGATAATTTGTTAGCATTTTAGATTAATTAAGTAATTACTCGTTTCGGTGTAGCTCCAACTGTGGAACGTAACTACTTTTACAATTATCTGTAACGTGACTACTTTTACAATGCTGATGTACAGGTAGAGTGTGGGGCTCTTCATATCCCGCAGGGACTACCCCGCTTGTTAAAAAACTAGCCCAAGCTCAATCATAAACAAATACAATACGAAAAACCTCGGTGTCCCAGAAGTAGCTTATACCAAATCTCATATTACCCAAACCCGTACGAACCGGCACTGAACTCTTCGAGAAACAATCAAACATTTGAGAGAATTACAACGAGAAAATTGAAGGTAGGGATAAACGTCACCTCTGCAGCCATACATTATGTACCTCCGCAAACCCATGAGAATCAATAGACATTCATAAGAAAGGGACATTGAGTGTGAAAATCGACCGCTCGCTCTCACACGCTGCCACACCATGATTAAAATGAGACAAATCTACGTGGGGCACATTGCCTCAAAAATATGCATACCCTTTATTGCTCGCACCCCATCAAGGATTATTGGTGTGTTAATTAAAATGAAGAAGATTCTTAATTCCTTCTACGTTAAGTAGAGAGTCCTGCATAATGCATACGTGTATAAAAAAGAACAAGATGAATCTAATTTTAGCCGAAATTTATTATGTAACAAATATGTTCAAGTAAAAAACATTTTGCACTCTAAATTTTTTTAATTTAATACTTCCATGTTTAACAAATATAGAATTAAGATTGATTCTTATTTCTTTTATGTGTATTCAGATTCATAAGGAAACATGCTATTTTCTTTCTAATGGGCTTGGTAATGCTTTTATCATAACTAATGCTTTTATAAAAAAATAAAAATAGTGATCATAATTATCAATGGCGAATGGAATATATAGGAGTGTGTAATTATAATGCCATAGTTTAACGTTTTGAGCACTTTGAACATTTAAAAAGTTTACTATTGAAGCCGCATAGAAACATGTACCTTCTTAATCTGGTTTCTTTGTTCCTTCGTAGCTAGAAATAGGTATTGTCATTACTCTAAACTTGTATGCTTAATTCCAAATTTGTTGTTACTTCATGGACTTATATATTTACTCATAACACCATAAGAAAAGTATATATTTAAAAAATAAATACAAATAAATATTTTAGTATTATAATTTTTTTAATTAGAATAAAGTTACTTTACCTATGTATATTATGTTTATAAATATTTATTATATAAATTATTTAAATATAAAACATAATTTATTTATGCAAATTATGTTTATTAATGTTTTAATCCGTTAAAAACTTACATTTCCAAAATTTATCGTAAAAATATCTTTTTCCTCCTTATAAATTCTCATGAAAGATGTATTTATGATTAATAACAATGGAATGAGCTATAAGATCATGGTATGTATTCAATGCATCAAAAATTTACACTCTTTAACATTTCAAAAATAATTTATAAATTCTTATGAAAGGTGTATCTATGATTAATAACAATAGAATGAGCTATAATATAACAATGGAATGAGCTATAATATCATGATATGTATTTAATGCATAAAAAATTTACTACTTTTTAACATTTCAAAAATAAATTAGAAATTCTCATGAAAAGTGTATATGTGATTAATAACAATGGAATGAGTTATAATATCATGATATGTATTTAACGTATCGAAAATTTCCTATTCTTTAACATTTCAAAAATAATTTCTAATAACTAAAGAATGCCAAAGCTAAGGTAAATAAATGTATTTATGCAATTGTATTTCTTTGTTATTCTTAATGGTGTAGTATTATAGATATAGGTTAAGAATTATTTACGAGAAATAAGTAAAAGAATAAAATAAAAATAAAATGTTGAAAGCTATTAAATAATGTAATAATAGATTGTAAATGAAAGTATTGAGATTCTATGAGACAATTAGTTTTTTTAAATTAGATGCATTTTCATATGTTAAAAAAATTTATTTGTTTGATGCATTTCAACTTTTATCGCATTTTTGTTATCTTTTGATCAAACTTGAAATGGGTTGATACATCATTTCTTAATTTTTCTAAATAATAAAAATACAGAAGAACTAAATTCATATCAATATGAATTGGCATTTGATTTTTTGTATCCATTACATATAATTCATGATAATTCCACACTTTTTTCTCATATATGTTAGTTCTGTATAATACTAGTGTATTCCCCTATTATTATTAGTGTATCCCCCTATTGTTATTAGTATAGCTCCCTATTATTATTTTTGCGCCCTTACATTATTATAGTTATATAGCCTCTAATTATATTGTGACCCCTTAGACTCTTATATATACCAAGGAGATCTTATCATTTGAATAATTGAAGAATTGTTCATTCATGTAATGTAAAGGAGGTTTCCCCCTCAAAGAGGATAATTTTCAAGCCGTTGATTGATATTGTCATGGGCTGTTTGCATAAAATTTGATATGAGAGCCTTGGATTCTAGGGTTTCGCTTCTTCAAACATGTCATATTAGCATTTTCACTATATTTTTTTTTCTATGAGGCTTCAGAGTTGAAAGTTTGACCACATGGAGTCGAAACCTTTGTGAACTTTGTGTACCAATTTTAGATCTTGGTTTTCTATATATACTATATATGATCTGAAGAATTAAGGGTTTTTGCAGACTCCATAATGTCATCTCAAACAGATGACCTAGGGAACATTGTCATAACTTTCGTTTCAGGCATTGAATTTGAATTCTATAAAAAGTCTCTTAAAGTGCACATATTGTAGTTTATTCTGTAGAGATTTCAATATCGAAGGTGGAAACAGTGACATGTGGCATTTGATACAACGTTTCTCTACTAAACTAGTCCATAATCAGGCCATAGTGGGAGATATGACATAACTTTATATTGAAGAATCTAATAATCATATAACCTATGGCATTGGAAAGAATATTCATAGGGCTACCACATGACTGAATTTCAGACATTGGAGATCTAAAATTATAGAGTTACAACCATTTAAAGATCAAGCTCCTAAAAACAAGAAAACCGTGTGTATTTGTTTTTAAAATTACATAACTTTTACTTTAAAAATCAGTTTAAGGGATTCAAATGGCATATTGAATCATAAATATCAATATTGGATTCTAAAATTCCTCCCAAACAAAAGAATTCTACACCCATTAATCCCTTAAAAATCTCTACTATGACACATGAAGAGGAATAATTGCAGCATGATATATCAAAATTACGATACCAAGTGCAACAAATTTCGCTCTCACAAAAAACAACCAAAGATGACATGGATGGTTTAAAAGGTGACACAGATGGTTTAAAATGCAACATGAATGGTTTAAAAGCATACATGGAAGGTTTGAAAGAAGGTTTGATAAAGTTTTTGCAAGAAAGGTTTCCCGGTGGTGACAAGGAATACCATGGAAATCATGATGAGGATGAAAGGAATATGAATTATTATTTTAGAGACTCTAATGTGGGGTTTAAGAACCACCACATTCCAAATATAGATATAAGGAAGTTTGATGGCAAGGATTCGGTAACATGGATACCAAAGATGGAGCATTATTTTGATCTAAATGATGTGCAACACACATAGAAGGTACACATTGCATCTTTATGTTTGGAACCAAATATGGTATTGATGGTTTTTTTATCGTAAACCATATGTCACTTGGTCAATTTTGACAAAGGAAATGATAGCACATTATGATGATACAAATAGCATCACCTTATTTGAAGAATTGATAAATCTCAAACAAAAGGGTTCAATGGCGAGACACATTGAGGACTTCCAAAAATTGAATATTAGGGTAACTGATATTCTAGAGGTGCATATGATTGACGTATTCATAGGGACTTTGAAGGATAACATCCAACATGAGGTTCACCTTTGGGAACCTGATTCCTTGGAGAAGGAATTCATGTTGGCAAGAAAAGTTGAAAGCAAACATATGGCAACAAGGTAGTGTACCACTAAAAACTATAAAGATGAATTCAGTGTTGATGCTCTTAGCATTCCATAACCTACAAGGTTGATGCCACAAAAATTGGAGGAAAAAAGAGCAAAAGGGCTTTGTTATAGTTGTGATAGAAAATACACTAAAAGTCATAATTGTGTTGAGAATAATTATTCTACATAGATTGTGAAGAGAAGGAAGAAAAGGAACAAGAAACATCAAAAGAGGAGGATATACACCAAGAACCAACCCTAGAGAAAGAAGAAATCAATCCAACCAATCGTGTAATGCATTGGCAGGAATTACCACTCCTAAAACTCTCAAGATAGAAGGATATATCAAGAAGAAGAAGGTAATATTTTTTATTGATTCAAGTGGTACTCATAATTTTATTCATTATAACATAGCCAAAATATTGAATTTCTTCCTATATCGAACACCTCAGTGTCAAGTGATAGTTGCAAATGGAGGAACTATAAATTTCTCTAGAAAGTGTCATAATATCAAGCTAACCTTTGGGGGATATGTAATGAATAGTCCAATTCTTTCCATTCCAATGGGTGGTATTGGTGTTGTACTAGGAGTCTAATGGTTACAATATTTGGGGACAATAACTTTTGATTTTCAATAAATTTTGTTGAATTTTTTTGGGAAGGAAAGGAAGTTGAATTACGGGGGATTACAAAGAAACCAGGGAAGATAATAATCTCTAATAGTGTGACAAATATTTTCGATAAATAACAAAGAGGTGTAATTGCACAATTATTCTCACTAGACGTTCAAACATCAAGATCATCTATTTCTCGATATCTCCAAAAAGTCTTGGATAATAATTCCAAGGTATTTGAGATTCCCAAAGGCCTCCCACCTATTCATGATCATGATCATGCTATTTATTTGATTCTAAGAAGTGTTCCTCCAAACAACAAATCCTTACAAATATCCCTATGCCCAAAAGAGTGAAATTTAACGTATGGTTGCAAGAATGCTAGAGGTTGGCATAATTCAACCTCGTCAAAGTTCTTTCTATTATCCAGTACTATTGATGCACAAGAAGGATGGATCATGGCATATTTTTTTAGATTATACGGAGCTCAAAAAGCTCACTATTAAAGATAAATTTCCCATTCTTGTCATTGATTAATTGTTAGATGAATTTACTTCACCGAGATGGATCTTCATTTAGGATTGTGGAATGTGATGCCTCAACAAATGGAATCGGTGTTATTTTAATTCATGAAGGAAGAACCATTTCTTTTCAAAGTCATCCAATCAAAGGAAAGTATTTACACAAACCTATTTATGAGAAGTAAATATTGGCAATACTACATGCACTAAATCAATGGAGACCTCACCTAATGGGAATACACTTCAAGGTAAAAATGGATCATGAGAGTCTTAAATACTTCTTGGAACAAAGATTATCTTCAAAAGAGTAGAAAAAAAGGGTCACAAATATGTTGGGTTATGACTTTGAAATCATATACAAAAAAAGGACGCAAAATGTTGTTGCAGATGCACTCTCAAGAAAGAATGAGGATGTTGAAGCATTTCTTTGTGCCATTTCTATTATCCAACCTGTTTTGATAACTAAATCAAGGGATGAATGGAAGAATGACAAAGAGATGTAGGCACTAATTCAAAACTTGCAGCAAGATCCTAGTACATCTGATAAATTTAGTTGGAAAAATGATTCATTTGGTACAAAGATTGCTTATATCTTTGTAAGAACTCCCAACTCAAGAAAAAAATTCTTTTGGAATTGCACACCTCCCCCTTATGCGAGCACTCAATATTTTGAAAACTTACCATAGGATCAAGAAGGAATTATTTTGGGATGGCCTTAAATATGATATTCTGAAGTTTATGGTAGAATTTTTGGTTTTCCAACAAAATAAAGTTGAGACAATTAAGAACCCATGTCCATTATAACCTTTAGTCATTCCAAGTTGTTGTTGGGAGGAGGTCTCAATGGATTTTATCACAGGTTTACCCAAGTATAAAAGAAAGAGTGTCATCATGTTGGTAGTTGATAAACTTACCAAGTATGCATACTTTTGTTCATTACCTCATTCTTTTAAAGCGACTACATTTTCTACTCCATTTATGGAAACAATTCAAAAGCTACATGGAAACCCAAATATTATTGTAATTGACAAAAATCTCATTTTCACTAGAAATTTTTGGATGAAATTATTTTCTTGTCTTCGTACTCAACTAGTTCATAGCTCATCTGATCATCCTCAATCTGGCGGGAAAAACCTAGATAGTGAATAATTGTTTGGAAGGATATCTTCGTTTCTTTGTATCGGATAAACAAATATAACAGGTCAAGTGGTTACCTCTAGCTGAATGGTGGTATAACACTTCCTTCCATATTGCAGAAAAGATGACCCCATTTATGACACTTTATGGATATCATCCACCATCAATCACATCATCTTTAAGAGAAAATTCCAAGGTTCAACTAGTGGAAGATCACATCGAACATCAAGAACAAGTTCTCCAACTCTAAAAGGATAACCTCAATCTAGAGAAGAGTTGAATGAAACAATAGGTAAATCAGCATCACTATGAAAGAAATTTTGATGTAGGTGACTACGTATTTTTATGGCTACAACCATACAAACAAATGTCCCTCAAGCAAGATAAGAAGGATAGTAAGTTATCACTCAAGTACTATGGTCCTTACAAGGTGTTGCAAAATATTAGTACTATGGAATACAAATTTGAGTTGCATGCATATTCCTAAATACACCCAGTTTTCCATGTTTCATGTTTAAAGAAGGATATCAATGACAACCTCCTAGTTCAAACAATGTTTCCAGAACTTGTCAAAGAAATAAAAATCATATTTTTAGCCTAAAGCAGTCATGGAAATAAGAATCTAACATCTATAGAATCGATTAATTTCAAAGTATCTCATTAAGTGGAAGAACTTACCGGCTTAAGACTCCACATGGGAGGATGAGAATTTTATACAAAAGCATCTGGAACTACTCAAGTGTTGAGGACAACATTGTTTTTGAAGGAGAGGGGCATGTTAGGTCCCTATAATACTATTTTATTCCTCTTATTGTTATTAGTGTAGCCGACTATTGTTATTGATGTGCTCATTTGTCCCCCATGTTGTTATTGTTGTGCCCATAGAAGCCCACTATTGTTATTGTTGTGCCCTTACATTATTATTGTTATGTAGGCTCTGATTATATTGTGACTCCTTAGACTCCTATATATACCAAGTAGGTATTATCATTTGAATCATCCAATAATTGTTTATTTATGTGATGTAAAGGAGGTTTCCCCCTCGAAGAGGATAATTTTTTAGCCTTTGATCTATCTTTTTGTGAGCCGGTTGCATAACAATATATAAGTGTCTATATCTACAAATATAGATGAAACTAAAAGAGCGCTATGGAGATATACATTATGTATAATATTATTAGTTTAGTGGTTAAATACATATCATTTTGAATTTGTCCACCAAAAAGGAAGAAATGGCATTTGCTATTTAATAGGAACGAAAATATAAACTCATATTGCATCTTGTTTTACTCTACAAATATTTGTAGTAGTCATTATGAACTGTTATTAAACCATTACTTATTATTAGTCCCTACCTCCGGCATGGCAGGGACTATGGCATTCGATACAGCGTTGACCGTCTATTAATTCACCTGTTGACCCGTTTCTTTTTTGGGTTACTTCTATTTTAACCAAAGTTTATTGGGAACAAGTTTGCATTATGAAAATATTAACCAGACTTTTGGGTTTAGCCTCTTATTGTAGGCTTCACGTGCCCCAATGCTGTTTTTAGCGAGGGGAAGCGATTTTATCCTAAGTCTTTAAACTGGCAGGAGGGGAAGCGATTTTATCCTAAGTCTTTACACTGGCAGTTGGGGCAGGTTACATAGCTTACAAGCTTACACTTGTCGTCCCTGCTGGCTGCCAGGGTTGTTTACAGCTGCCGAGATGGGTTTGTTCAGGCTGCTCAGTGCGCTTGTTTGTTCATAACATTCATTGAAATTATCTCATAACCAAAGAAGGCACTTGTTTGTTTAGAACCAACTGAAGAGGGCGCTTGTTTGTTCAGAACCGAAGAGTGGCATTCCCCTCAGTGCCTCAAAGGTGTTTATCAAAATCCCCGCGCCTTCTGGTAGGCGCGAGGAATGCTTCATGAACCAGCGAAAGGCATCATCAGACCTGTCTTGAACAGGAGTCGGCAAATGGGAGTCGGCACATCCTTCGCTGCAATCGGCATAACCCTTGGTATTTCTAACCCCTGGTATTTCTATGCTAAAATCTGCGTCTTTAAATGAAACCTGTATAATAGAATTCGAAAATTTCAGGGGTTTATTCACACATACTGATATTATAGGTTTATATGGAAATAAGTTGCTTTCATGTCTTCAATTCCTGTCTTCAATTCATGTCTTAGACTTTGCAGAGTAGAATACATCCAAATCCAAAGAAAATGGTTTGTTAGGATATGCATCTTCGCACAGTTCAGCTGTCACATCCAAGGCAGAATTCCTCTCAGCAGGGGGCACAGCATTAGTAACTAATACTTTTCCATGTAAACGTTCACAGTCCTTTGCATATTGCAGCGGATTAAGCCTGTGGCAGTGCCACATCCATTCACAGTCAAAAGGAGGAACCAATGTGGTCTCAACTTTGGCCCTGGCTAGCAAAGGAAGCTAGCAATTCTCATACGTGCAGGCAATGCAGGAAAATAGTTAGTAGTTGAATTTTCTTGGCATTACAAATTCAACTATCACGAATTAGAAAGCTTTTTCAATTGGGCATCTTTATTTCTATTACAGATTCCAGAGTATTTATAAATTTTCTTAGCATTACAAATTCAATTATCACGAATTAAGAAAGCTTTTTCAATTGGTCATCCTTATTTCTATTACAGATTCCAGAATATTTATAAAATTCGGCGCACAGTAGCAAAGACGATGTTTGATTTCACTCTTGTAAATCAGATTTCCAGAATATTCATACTGCAATCTAGTTACACTCAAGTCTTTGAACGCATATAATCTCATAGATATGAATCTCATGGAAAAATAATTACCTATGAATTGCCCTTTCCACATTAGGGCCTTGATAGAGGCACGGATGCCTATCCACAGATGCAAGAAATACAAGCTGTGCTTTAGCTGCTGCCACCAAGTCAGAGGTAATGTGCATGGCCTAAGCTTTCCTCCATTCGACTTCCTGCAAACTATCCATTATGAAGTTATTTGCCAAATCTTTTGATCTCCTCACTCTGAGGCTCCTTTCGAGCTTACTATACCCTCATGTTTGTTGTTTGAATATGAAAACTGTGTGCAATTTATACACACATAATAGTTCATATCCGTGCCAAGCCTACAGGACGTTTACAGGCGAAAAAAACTGAATTATATGTTCTCCACTGCATGTCCAGAGACAGGTGTAAGAGATATTAGGGTTCAATTAGAACGGCTAGAATACGTTAAGGTCACCTCTCGAAAGAAGATTAGCATTCATGTGGCAGATCTGGAAGAGTCACAACAGCCTCAGCGATTTAATGTATCTGTCACAAAATCAAACGTATTTCCCATGCAAAAGATTATTTTAGTGGGCAAAATTCACATGTTTGGTTACTGCAGGTAAGCATCAGTTAAGGTAAACTACAATAGAGTAGGATTCAAATGAGTATCAGTTACTACATAGGTTTCAAGACATACTTGTGACTTGAGGTGATTATCCAAACTTTTTGTTAAATGTTTTCGTTTTGCTCAGCAATTTATTGTTGAAATGAAAAGTACATAATTTATGGTTTGAATTTCATGTAGAATGATTTCCAATATTAATCTATCTGCAACAATATTAATCTATTTTCAATACCCTGAATTTGTTAAAAATATATATTTAAATTATGAAATTTACTATTATTATACCAATATAAATTTATTTATATATTTAAAATACAATTTATAATATTAAAAAATTAAAATAAAATTATATCACCAAATTTCAAGCCTAAAAAATCCAAACCTTTAACCATAAAGACTGTGCCAGTTAAAAACGTCCAGAAGTCTCTGGCAGTTTCCTTTAAAACATTCAGAACGTAATACTGTAAGAACATTCTCTTCCACACTTTCAAAAATAGATGCACAAAGTAGGGCTAGTAACAAGCCAGCTAGATTTATTTATTGGATTCCCAGTTTCCACTGATTCTATACCATCTGCCCACTGGCACTGTCTCTGTCAACACCTGCTCTGATTGTAGGCCATGTTTTGGAAAACGATTCATTTGTTTTTTTCCAATGCATTACTACAAGCTACATAAATGAGCAAACAATTAGTGGAATATTGCATGTTATATATGGCAGACGTTACGTTTGCTGGGGTGGCTTCGGTTGTTGCCTCTGGGTTGGATTTAATTATCTTTATTCTTTTTTAACTTTGGGTGGGAAGGAGGGATGGAATTTCACCCTAAATGGGTCATCGTAGGTGGTGATTTATTCGTTAGTCAATTTTTTTAATTTGTTTTTTAAAATGATCAAAGTAAAATAATCAAAATTAACGTTAAATTACGAAATCAATGATCAAAAATTCATGAAACTGTAAAATTTAATGGTGTTTCAGATTTAAAATTCTCATATTAGAAAAAGAAGAAAGGGTTCCTGTACAACCAGATAGCTGTGAGACAATTAGATTTTATATTACAAAAAAATAAGGGGTTCTTGTGTATAGGGAAAGACTATAGGAAGTAGTAGTCTTAAGGTTGGGATGTAAAATATCCAGTAACAAGGTGTATTTGCATGCTAAGTCTCAAAAGCTTGGATGAGATAAGTGAAATTTTCTTAAAGTAAATAGAATTCTGCTATCCTTTGCTACATAAATATATGTGTAGGTCATTGTATTAAACTGAATTACGGAAGGAAAAATTATGTTTAAACTCGTAAAAGAATTTACCATTGATTATTGTAGGCTAAGTCTAGAAAGCTTGGACCAGATAACAGAAATTTCCTCAAAGTAATTAGAATTTTGCTATGCTTTGTTACAAACATAAATATATGTGTAGGAATTCTAATGTTCCTCTTCAATCTAAAGTGAAAAACAAGTATAAAATGGTTTTAATGTTTTTGGCTCATGCCATCTCTTAAAATATTATAATCATCTTATGAGATTCCAATTCGAAACCTTCTAAAATGTATATTAAAATGAGATGAATAAATTGAGGGTTAGTATTATCCCAATTCCTAATGCCATGCAGGTTGGATTTATATATCATAATTTATGGAAATTTTAAAACGCCTAGTGTAAAGAGTTTGAAAAGTTGTTTTAAAAGTTATATATTTTTGAAAATCTATGTTAGAATTGTTAAATTTCAAAATTTTAGCTATCTTAGACATTTTTGACATTTTTAATGGTGCTGAATCATTTCTACCATAAAAAAAATACAATTCACATACTGTTTTTACAAATTTTTTTGAAATATTTCTACCCAAATTAGAGCCACTTTTAACCGGCCAAAATATTCTTTGTTCTCGTTAGACAACTCATTTTAAAATGCGTCTTCTATTTATAAATTGACATTACAAAATTGACATTACAAACAATGTTGTTTATGATCACCGTGACCTCATAATGTTTTACACGACAGAGAGGACAGCTTCTGAAACGTTTGTCAGAATGGTAATTTTTTTGTTTGTTAAAGATTGCAGAAAGCATATTGAACATAGTCAACGGAAGCATATTGAACATTATAAATTTGGATACAACTCTGGAATGGAAACCAGATAAACAGGATGATAACAATCTACTTTCACCACTCACCAACCAAAAGGTGACTGATGATTAGTACCAACACTTCTATTCGTCGTGTGGTGTGGTGATACTAACATAAGTGGAAATCAAATTTTACACAGTTTAAAATTATTTGAATTATAAAAAATAATATATCGATAATTAAAATTTTAGATAAATAAATATAAAATATTTATGGTAAATTAAACAGGAAAAAAAAGAAATATAGTAAATATTAATTAATTTTGAAATATAGTAAATATTAACTAATTCTTATCCTTTATCACAATGTGGTTATTATTGTTATTTTTTTATTTTAAATATATATATTTTAAATTGTTATTTTTTATTATCAAAATGATGAAAATAATTTGATTGAGTTTTAGAAATTTCCAAAAAAATATGATATTTTGATTTGTACCACATTATCATTAGAAATGGAAAACAATAAGATATTTATTAGAGAAATATTTTAGATTTACAAAAGAAAGAATATGGTGCTACTATAATTGGCTGATAAATGTGAAAAGCTATAGGGAACAACACTACTCAAAATAACTAATTTATTCGAAGAACGAACATTATTTAAGGTAATATTTCAAACCCATAGAGCTAAATGATTTATCATTGACTACATCATGTATATTATAGTATGTGGACACCCTTAGAGTTATATGGATCAAGAGATGTATTTTCAACTATAGTATGTGGACACCCTCAGAGTGTATTGTCAACTATAATATGTAGACACCCTTAGAGTTATATAACAGCGAACAATAGAATTAAGGCTTCAGTTCATCATGAAGTTTAGAAGACAGTATCTTTATTCTACCAGCAAGAAGTTCCGGATTCTGAAGGCTGATTGCCAGCTCATTTCGAAAAGAGGGTATGTTGAGCCTCTATGGCTCTTCACTGAATTATTCGGATAATAGAGTGCAACAGGACTCTAAGGCTTTGAAGACATCACCTGCTGCCTCCAACGCAATTAATTGTAAAGAGATCTAAAGAAGTTCCGGATTCTGAAGGCTGATTGCCAGCTCATTTCGAAAAGAGGGTATGTTGAGCCTCTATGGCTCTTCACTGAATTATTCGGATAATAGAGTGCAACAGGACTCTAAGGCTTTGAAGACATCACCTGCTGCCTCCAACGCAATTAATTGTAAAGAGATCCCCGTGAAGGAAACCCATAGGGTTGTTCGTACCGATCTTTCTGTTTAATACTTCAGCACAATTTTTTTCCATGTATTTTCCAATAATAGCATAGATTAATCAAATTTTTTTCCCTGTATTTTCCAATAATAGCAGAGATTAATCAAATTTCTTTGAATAAAAACATTAATTTAAATATTAATGTATACGTGTTTCTCTACTGGATGTCTACTTGCATGTCAAACACATATGGTGAGTTGCATGGATTTTTCCACTTTAATACTTGAGCACCACTTTTTTTTGCTGTATTTTCCAATAATGACATAGATTAATCAAATTTCTTTTATTGAAAACATTAATTTCAGAGAACTATGTAGCTACAATACAACTATTTTCACATTTTACCAATGTTATGAGTCTTCTCTGAAATCCTATGTACTATTTTAGTTTTTACTCTGTATCACTCTTTGTTAATGTGTTCCGGATTCTAAAGGCTGATTGCCATTTTTACGACAGTGATTTCTCGCAAGATATTCTGTGGAGTGGCCCCTTTGGGTATTCCGGTTGTTCGTTTCAAAAAGACGGTATGCTGAGCCTCTAATGCTCTTCATTGAATTATTCAGATAATGGAGTGCAGCAGGTTGTTCGTTTCAAAAAGACGGTATGCTGACCCTCTAATGCTCTTCATTGAATTATTCAGATAATGGAGTGCAGCAGGACTGTAAGGCTTTGAAGACATCAACCCCGGCTTCCAACACAGTTAATTGCAGAGAGATCCCCGTGAAGGAAACCCATAGGGTTGTTTGTATTGATCTTTCCGCTTTAATACTTCAACACAATTTTTTTCACTGTATTTTCCAATAATAGCATTGATTAATCAAATTTCTTTGACTAAAAAGATTAATTTAAATATTAATGTATACGTGTTTCTCTACTAGAATGTCTACCTGCATATCAAACACACATGGTGAGTTGCGTGTTCTGCTTCAAGTTGCGTGTTCTACTTTAATACTTGAGCGCCTTTTCTTTTGCTGTATTTTCCAATAATGACATAGATTAATGAAATTTCTTTAATTAAAAACATTACTACAATACAAGTATTTTCAAAATAGTGTTTCTTTTTCATATTTCTATTTTGAAATTAACTTTTAAAAGTGCTTTTGTCAGGACGACGGGCTTTCTCAACCCCGGCACGGACTACCGCTACGGCAGTGGCTCCTTTGTTATTCTTATTAGTGGTATTTTTAGTGGTCATGTTGCATCTTGATTGTTTTAGTAAATATGGTTAGTGGTAGATAAATTTTTGTATACCGCTAATGAAAAATACACAGGTTATCAAAATGATTAATATATTTGATAAAAAGTTGGAAGAGAAATAAAATTTCCGGGATCAAAATAGAGATGGACGACTTGTATTAAATGCATAATTTATAGCATTACATTGCAGTGACAAAAAAAATTAGGTGAATATGCAAAGTACATGGAATCGGTGGTATGCAGATAATAGGTACGCTTGAAATTACATTACTAAATAATCAACAAGTATCGGTTCAACAAGTAGTCCATATAACACTTGTCATTGAATTTACATTACTAAATAATCAACAAGTATCGGTTCAACAAGTAGTCCATATAACACTTGTCATTGAATTATAATTCAAGAGGGTGTATTTTCATAAACACATCTCCAATATATGAACACACATTTATGCTTAATTCACCAATCCTACTAAACCAAGAGCCATACAATTTGATAAATATAATGCTCCACTAAATTATTTGTTACTATATATGCCTTCCACACGATGTTAAGTATATATGCCATGTAGATTTTTTATGAAATAAAAGTAAACATGGAACATACAATTTTTTTTTTTAACACAATTTGTGAAATACGACAAACACATTGACTATGATAACTTTTGTAGAGAGAAACTATTTATATATGTTCCATTAGAAAAAAAATGATAACACATAATAACAAAACATGCCTACATGGCAAGTCGCATATAGTTTCCATGAGAGAACAACCCTAACTAATGAAGCTATGTTCACGTACAACGTTGATCCTGCATAGGGAAATTTAGAATGTGCATTTAAAACTTTATTTAGCTCTACGAATATTGATGATATAATTAAAAATAATAAAAAACCTAATGTTCAACATCAACCATGAGATTTTGATACACTTACAATGTCAAAAAAAACCAATTATGAGAAAAACATTTGTCGTTGGTTTAAAACAACAAACCAGTCATTTTCTATTGAAACAAATAATAATATAAAATTATTATGAATCTAAATAGGGAAAAATAAGCATTTGTCAAAAATATTACACTCAAAAATATAGCAGTGTAATTTTTTCTTAATAATATAAAATTATATGAATTCTAAATAGAGAAAAATAAGCATTTGTCAAATATATTACACTCAAAAATATAAATATACACAAAGCAGTGTAATTTTTCCTTGCACATGGAGTAAGAATATGTAAAAGAATTACAAAAAAGAATATTACAAATTCTTATATGAATTTCTAATGCATGCAATAAAACTAACCCTTTGAAGTCAAAGGAATTAATATTACTATATATAAGTATATAATGGAATTAGTACAAGAACATGTTGTACATTAGTAATTTATTTTGAAAAACCTGAATTTATTTCGCTTAGCAAATAAACATTGGACACATTATCAACGCTCTATCCTAATAACATATCCTCATAGATTAATATTTTTTGATTAGATGTTGATACTTATATTACATTTACAATCAACATAGTAACATAAAATATGTGGTAGAAAAATACATTGAAAGCATCAATATGATACTTAATAATGATATTTAATAAAGACAACCTAAATAATATTCTCTAATATTTTGACCAGCTACAATCAATATTGCCAAACAAATAAAAAGTTTGTTGGGTTTTTTATTTGAATATCCACAAATAGCCAAACAGGTTATGATTTGTTATATATCAATACAAATTATATGTGAGTTTGATAAAATACCTTAGCATTTCATTATATATTTTACAAAAGATATATGTTGTAATGTATAACAATTATATGTTATCACTTGTGCTTAGCTCAAATATTTTAATCCATGCAGTTTATGAAGATGAATAAATGTGCTATGTCATGAATACGTATTATTTTTCCTTTACAATTTATTATAAAATTAAGTGTGTCAATTAAAATATATGCGAACAATTATGATTCATACTATTCATAATAAATGTGATTGATAGAATCATTAAAAAATATACCAAAATGGGTATAACTGATGTTTTATGAAGTACATTTGATGAGGCATCAACAATTTAACATGCTGATGAATATAATAAATGTTTTTTGAGTCTTTGATCGGAGAATCCACAGTAAGAAAATTTTATGAAATATGTTTAATAAAACATCAACAATTTAGCATGTTACTAATGAATATAATTGATGTTTTATAAAGTACATTGTATAAAACATCAACAATTTAACATATTATTTTCTATAAACACTTTACATAATTCAAAACTTATTCAATCATAAGTCCATAGTTTACCAATCTATTTTACTATCAATTTATTAATTAGAATGGTTCATCTTAAATATATCACCAAACACATAAAACCTACGTGCATAGAACAAAGACATTCTCAATAACTATAATTCAGTTTAATTTCATATTTTATGAAAATATGTATCAAGGTGAAATAATTTGAAATTTTCAATTACATATGACATTTCCTTGAACTTGGATTGATGATATTAATATTACAACGTATTTTATGAAAATATGTATCAAGGTGAAATAATTTGAAATTTTCAATTACATATGACATTTCCTTGAACTTGGATTGATGATATTAATATTACAACGTATGCATTGAAAAACAAATTGTAAAGGAATTTTTGGTAAAAGTGATAGTTCACGCATTGAAAATTACAATACTCAATATATTTGTTGCATCACCCGAAACATGGACCAAAATAACCAATATAATTGAAAAACATCATATCATTTACATCTAAATGAGAGAATAATCATTTTAGTGGAATTTAATCTTGACATGTTACAAATAAATGACAAAACTTACAAAATAGGAAACCACATGTGAAATTACAATTTTCATATCTTATTGGACAAAACAAATCATGTAAAAAAAGTACTTATCGATCTTGTATGGTGAAATGTAGTTATTGGATACAATAAACATTTTAGGTTAGATATGTACTCGTATGATCATGATACAATCAATTTGCTTGTAAAATTATGAAATGCATATAATTCATATTACAAAATTGTATCAATATTGATCTAACATTTTTAAAGATTATTTTTTCCTGCATATTGAATCAAAAAACATATCCATATCATCTCTACATTGGAATGAAAATAATGTACCATGAATGAAAATAGGTTCATAAAGTATAGATGTTATTTAAATTTAATAAAAGGCAAGAAGAAGAGATTGCATTACATTCTACTCAAATGTATTTAGTTTAAATAACTCGATACTTTTTTTTAGAATATATTATATAAAAAACAATCATTACATTTAAAAAAAATACATAGAGAATACACGAAATGGAAATGTACATGCTTTCTTTACTATATTGATTTGAAACAACATTAATAATTATTGTTATCATATTTTGCATAGTGTTTCTAAATAATAACTTACATTTATGTGCATTGCATTGTCATTGTTACACGAAATACAAACACCGAAGAAAAAGGAGGAAATCATAACACAAAAAAGTATACTCAATGAAAATCTTCGAAAATGTATCTTCATAATATCTTCGAAAATGTATCTTCATAATGATCATCAAATTAATATCTTATTCATTGAAAAATGATATATATTTATGGTGATATTTATTGGAGAAGTTTATGTTTAGCTCAACATTAAGAAGATATTTAATAACACTAGCCACTTAGCATTATTAGTCTTTGACACATGTATGATGAGGACTATAGTAATCGATATGGTGGGCTTGGACATTAATTTTAGCTACTTACTATCCCGACTGCCACAAATAACCAAATTATTTAATTTATTAGTGTATGCAATTTTTTCCGCCTTCTTATTTGGCCTCTCCAACGCAGAGATGTTAAACCATATATTATAGTCATTTGTTTCCTTTGCATTCTGAAGTTTAATGAAGGTGTTAAGGTAATGCTAACATTAGTTCGGATGATGTTTCATGCTTAGGAATTAAAGGGATACTGTTTTTCAATGTTACAAGTTGCAAAAGTTGTAGTGTTAACACAAGGCCCACACATGGCTTGTACATGTTTAAAACTTTGAATGGGAGTACCCACTTATCTGCATAGGAAATTATATAGCGTTTATCAAGGAATTACTTCAGGAGATCATGGTCATTTCTTAGGTTCAAACTAGTCAACCCTCTTTGTCTCTATATGCTGCAAAATGAAGTGACCATTCCTACCTTTTAACAGAAAGGATATAGAACAACAAGGACTGATGATTACTAGGTGAAATTGGTAGGAATTGATGAATGCAAAAAACAATAGAGGAGAAGCATGAATATCCTCTGCAAATGGTAATGTCTTAGGTGACCATAATGAAAGTTCCTCTTCCAAGGAGGAGGACAAAGGAAGGGACAGGGTCAGAAAAAGGCAAGGAAGGGATAGAGCCAAGCAATGAAACCAAGATGAATAAAGGGGAATTTGAGGAAATGTTCACAAAGCCTCTTATAATTTGATATGTATGTGAAGAGTATCCAACAATTTACAGTCATTGGAAAAGATGAAATTTCCAATGGATCTTCAGAACAAGGGATCTAATGATGCTACCGACAATAGGCCAATGAAAAACAAATTAGACACTGGAACAGAGGATGGCTCTAGAGTATTTTATGGAAGTCAAGCATTTTTTTGACAAGAATGGGTTATGGATTTGTACACTAGTAGATGTTAGACAGATTAGCCAATCCCATAATGTTGTTTTGGACATAATTTCTAGGATTCTCCATGGAATAAGTAACCCTATCCTATGTAGCCAAGTTTGACCCATACTTTTTGCAACATCAACCATGTTTAGTGTAAATCCCAGAAACTCACAGGTCAGAGGCCTCAATTTCCATAAGGCAATATGTGACGTAATTACCTCCATTTTGTGTTGGGGTGATAGGAATTAAAACCTCACACTTTTATAGAAATTACTTGCTAACTTGAGCTCTAGAAAAAAGAACTACATACCTAGAAATGGACTTCATATTCACAAAAACTGCAAAATTATATAGGAGTACTATATAAGAGGTCCTAGGTTGACATTCTCTTATCATCTCCCTTCACGTCTCTATCCATCCTAGAAAAATGGTGAGTTTCTTTCTCTCTTGTCTACTAGATTCCATAGTTCGAAGGCACTTCCTCTTGTAAAGATGTTGCTTCTCCTCTTGGGACTAATCAATAATGCCATAAAGCTCTTCATTTATTTTCCTTTGGCCTCCTATATTGACATATTAGTAGCGTCCTCTATTGACATATTAACAGTCATATTACCATGATACAGTGTTAAGTGGTGTGGTTTAGGGCCCCGCATGCTATGTTATAAAGGAGTTGAGGCACGTGGCCTTCATGGGAGGACCCACATCGTCCATCGAGGTCTTTTTTTAATCTTTTTGAAGCACTTCATTGACTTTGTGACCTTAAATTTCAGCTAGTTCTTATTTCTGCAGAGTTAGTTTGAAGTTCTTAGTGTTAGAACTACTAGATAATCAATGGTCAAATCTTCTGAGATTGCATCATGGGGAGACTTATTTTTACCTAATGTAGCTCTATAAACACTTTTTGTATGGCGATAAAGACAAATATACTGAAAGCATGTGCTCTTTATTCATTATTACAGTACAAATTTGGCTTGAGATATTGTTTCCATAGAGGTTAACCATATCTACAACATTTGTGTTTCCTGGTGATGCTTGCCTTATTACTGTAGGTGTTGTCGCTTCTATTTTTGGTATTTATGTTCCCTCCGCCACTTTAGCCTCCACCTATGACTTTACATTTACTAGTCAATCTAATTTCGATGCGTGTACATCTATGGATCCTACCTATGCATTGGATCATCAGATAAGGCTAGTTGGTGGTAGGTAATGCTGGTGGCTTTCTCGCTTTAGTAGTAGTAGTGGTGGGCAACTGGATATACATTGTGATCAAGAACTGGTTTCTCTTTACCCGGAGCGAGCCACTAGGAGAAACGTTACAATATCCCATAGATGTGTACGTGAAAGAACCAAACTCCTAGCTTGCTCATCTAGATTCTTCATTGAGGAACCTTGGTGCTCGTTTGATTACCAAGAGGTCTACAAATAGTATATAAGCTATTCTCCAACTTATTCAATAAACTGGAGCCAGTAATATATTCTAAAATAATCTTTATGGTAAGCCATTGTGGAATCATTTCAGTGTTTATCATATAGATTTAAGGTTATGACTATGTGATGCCCATAATGCAAAATTTAGTGTTGAAATATTGGTCACCATAGGAATTTCAGCTTTAGATTGATGACCATCAAATAATTTTAAGGTTTTCGCTGACTTCAATGAGAACTTTCAGGTTTTGAATTCTACCCATCATTAATGTAGTGTGTTGGAAATTCCTATGATGAGTTTTGAATCACAAGCATATCATTTTCAATGTTTTAACAATGTCTGTTAAGAGAATTCTGGGATCAGACTGACACTAATTGCTGGGATGGGGTCCCCTGGGTTAGTTTTGGGGTTAAAATAACCTAATTTTTGGTACGTTTTGTGTAAATATTGTAAAGTCTCCACGATTTGTGGATGCAGAGCGCGTAGATGGTTAGGAGTCAAAGGGGTTTAACTCCTTGTTTTATGTAAAGTTTGAGTCAATTTTGAGATCCACCCATGGTCCGCGGACCATGGAATTGTACGAAAAAGGCTATAAATAGGTGTGTCTTAGAGAGTCTAAGGCATAATAAGGGATGATGATAGAAGGGAAGTGATAAAGAAGAGAAGTGGGTAAGATAGAAAAAAGGCTCTGCATCTGAGTGCGAGAGGGCTAGGTAGAGTCTGCAGCTGTGTGCGAAGGGTAGTTTTGAGTCTGTAACCTTGCATGAAAGATCAATAAAAATAGTTTCTAAATAATTCTTGTGTATTTCTATTTGTCTCTATTAATGTTATATGATTTCATTGAATAATGTGTTTTACGGAATATTGATCAAATGTTGTGTGATTCTCTCGAATAAGTCTTAATGATGTATGCAATGCATGTTTAAATACTTTCATGAAGACTCTGATGAATTATGTGTTGTTTACTAATAAATTAAGAATATTTTCACAAACACTAATTTAGGGTTTTTCTCTGATGAGCATAAATGGGTAGATTGATTGTTAAAGGTCTGCGAGAACAGATCGTAGACCTTTACGAAGGTCTGAAGGTTGTCTTAACAGAATTACAGTAGCATGCCCTAATATTTTATCGATCTACAGGAAGGTAGATCTGAGGCGCTGAAAGACATCACACCAGTCTCTGGCTGCAGAAATTTGGTTCTAGCATCCCCCATACTGCTTCGGGTGGGACTACTACTTGCGCTACACAGATTGTTGCCGAAAGGGCCAGTAGTGTATGGTTTTTTTGATTGGCATGGCTAACTCTGAACCTGGGTCAGGACCCCCTTAGCCAACAAATGGCTCCATTGCCAGGACTAAGATCTACTTGAAAGAGATGTGTGATGTCACATCATTGGAATCCGACCAAGAAATAAATTGAAAAGTGGTTGGATCGGAAGATTCACTAGTTCGCAACACACGAAAACAAGAATCCATGCATGTTAAAGGAAGAGTGGTTGAACAAGTATCTGTATACTGAGATACACCAGATCTTCTTCTGCACCTTCCCCATTGAACTATATGAATGGTTGGCTAAATTGACAAATAACCAAGTAAGTTTGAAGCTCGATAATCTGATAGTGTGGACTTCAAAGTTAGTGCGGCGATTAGAAACTTCTGAAAATAAGATCATGCGGGCTGTTGATCACTACTTCGATTGAATCATAGGATGATTTGTTACAGAATTTAGAGTTGATATCTCAATCAGCTATAGCAAAGCGAAGTGGCGATTTTTCAAAGGACCACGAGGTAAGTACTTAATATCATTGAATACTTAGATTAAAATGTTGTTATTTGAAAAACGGGTGATGTCATTACCTTGATGTTTGGAGCTACGCGAAGTGGACGATTCTTTAGAAATCACGAAGGATTAGGACCAGAGTATAGTCCATTGATTGGACCTCCTTTAAGTGAAGATGAAGGGGCGGAACGATCTACACTGCCAAGCACTGTTTAGCTAGTCACTCAGGGGATTCCTTGAGTAAATCATCCTTCCACTCTCCCACCAACTCCACCTCCAATGCATACACCTTTGCCCACACCTCCACCTCCACCACCACCATTCAACATGTTGAACATGATGAAGCCGCCTATTTTCAAGGGCAGAGGGAGCGAAGATACGAAGAATTTTTGGTTTGTTGCAAATGTTGTGTGGATAGCACAATAGCTTACTGATGAAAATATAAAGAAGGCACAGTTGGTTACATCTCTGCAGGACCGCGTGCTAACTTTGTATATTAAGTATTGTTCTGATAATCCTCTTGCATCATTAGCAGAGACTAGGGCGGTTCTAAATAAGGAGTTTAGTAAGCCTATGTTTGACTCATAGTTAGTAATTGGATTCAAAGAAATCATGATGAGGGTCGATGAGATTCCTTGGGAGTTAAATCAAAGGTTGAAGTGTCAGATTCGAGAAGCTAACATGCAGCTCACAGATAGTCAGCATCACGAATGGTTTATAGTTTCGCTTCTACCCCACTTGAGAATTGCTCTGTCACAACAGAGGATAGGAACATAGGCGAAAGCCTTGGAAATCGCAATGAGATTGCATGCATCACCTATTCAGGATGCAACCATGGGAGTACAGCATATCCACTCTCAGTTACGAAACCTACACCTAGAATCAGAAATTTTTAAGAAAGACAAGGAATCTAAACTAGAAGTGCACGCGGAAGTATGGTGTTT
>APFE030678149.1:127719-150810 GCA_000404065.3 Pinus taeda
TATTTTATGAAAATATGTATCAAGGTGAAATAATTTGAAATTTTCAATTACATATGACATTTCCTTGAACTTGGATTGATGATATTAATATTACAACGTATTTTATGAAAATATGTATCAAGGTGAAATAATTTGAAATTTTCAATTACATATGACATTTCCTTGAACTTGGATTGATGATATTAATATTACAACGTATTTTATGAAAATATGTATCAAGGTGAAATAATTTGAAATTTTCAATTACATATGACATTTCCTTGAACTTGGATTGATGATATTAATATTACAACGTATGCATTGAAAAACAAATTGTAAAGGAATTTTTGGTAAAAGTGATAGTTCACGCATTGAAAATTACAATACTCAATATATTTGTTGCATCACCCGAAACATGGACCAAAATAACCAATATAATTGAAAAACATCATATCATTTACATCTAAATGAGAGAATAATCATTTTAGTGGAATTTAATCTTGACATGTTACAAATAAATGACAAAACTTACAAAATAGGAAACCACATGTGAAATTACAATTTTCATATCTTATTGGACAAAACAAATCATGTAAAAAAAGTACTTATCGATCTTGTATGGTGAAATGTAGTTATTGGATACAATAAACATTTTAGGTTAGATATGTACTCGTATGATCATGATACAATCAATTTGCTTGTAAAATTATGAAATGCATATAATTCATATTACAAAATTGTATCAATATTGATCTAACATTTTTAAAGATTATTTTTTCCTGCATATTGAATCAAAAAACATATCCATATCATCTCTACATTGGAATGAAAATAATGTACCATGAATGAAAATAGGTTCATAAAGTATAGATGTTATTTAAATTTAATAAAAGGCAAGAAGAAGAGATTGCATTACATTCTACTCAAATGTATTTAGTTTAAATAACTCGATACTTTTTTTTAGAATATATTATATAAAAAACAATCATTACATTTAAAAAAAATACATAGAGAATACACGAAATGGAAATGTACATGCTTTCTTTACTATATTGATTTGAAACAACATTAATAATTATTGTTATCATATTTTGCATAGTGTTTCTAAATAATAACTTACATTTATGTGCATTGCATTGTCATTGTTACACGAAATACAAACACCGAAGAAAAAGGAGGAAATCATAACACAAAAAAGTATACTCAATGAAAATCTTCGAAAATGTATCTTCATAATATCTTCGAAAATGTATCTTCATAATGATCATCAAATTAATATCTTATTCATTGAAAAATGATATATATTTATGGTGATATTTATTGGAGAAGTTTATGTTTAGCTCAACATTAAGAAGATATTTAATAACACTAGCCACTTAGCATTATTAGTCTTTGACACATGTATGATGAGGACTATAGTAATCGATATGGTGGGCTTGGACATTAATTTTAGCTACTTACTATCCCGACTGCCACAAATAACCAAATTATTTAATTTATTAGTGTATGCAATTTTTTCCGCCTTCTTATTTGGCCTCTCCAACGCAGAGATGTTAAACCATATATTATAGTCATTTGTTTCCTTTGCATTCTGAAGTTTAATGAAGGTGTTAAGGTAATGCTAACATTAGTTCGGATGATGTTTCATGCTTAGGAATTAAAGGGATACTGTTTTTCAATGTTACAAGTTGCAAAAGTTGTAGTGTTAACACAAGGCCCACACATGGCTTGTACATGTTTAAAACTTTGAATGGGAGTACCCACTTATCTGCATAGGAAATTATATAGCGTTTATCAAGGAATTACTTCAGGAGATCATGGTCATTTCTTAGGTTCAAACTAGTCAACCCTCTTTGTCTCTATATGCTGCAAAATGAAGTGACCATTCCTACCTTTTAACAGAAAGGATATAGAACAACAAGGACTGATGATTACTAGGTGAAATTGGTAGGAATTGATGAATGCAAAAAACAATAGAGGAGAAGCATGAATATCCTCTGCAAATGGTAATGTCTTAGGTGACCATAATGAAAGTTCCTCTTCCAAGGAGGAGGACAAAGGAAGGGACAGGGTCAGAAAAAGGCAAGGAAGGGATAGAGCCAAGCAATGAAACCAAGATGAATAAAGGGGAATTTGAGGAAATGTTCACAAAGCCTCTTATAATTTGATATGTATGTGAAGAGTATCCAACAATTTACAGTCATTGGAAAAGATGAAATTTCCAATGGATCTTCAGAACAAGGGATCTAATGATGCTACCGACAATAGGCCAATGAAAAACAAATTAGACACTGGAACAGAGGATGGCTCTAGAGTATTTTATGGAAGTCAAGCATTTTTTTGACAAGAATGGGTTATGGATTTGTACACTAGTAGATGTTAGACAGATTAGCCAATCCCATAATGTTGTTTTGGACATAATTTCTAGGATTCTCCATGGAATAAGTAACCCTATCCTATGTAGCCAAGTTTGACCCATACTTTTTGCAACATCAACCATGTTTAGTGTAAATCCCAGAAACTCACAGGTCAGAGGCCTCAATTTCCATAAGGCAATATGTGACGTAATTACCTCCATTTTGTGTTGGGGTGATAGGAATTAAAACCTCACACTTTTATAGAAATTACTTGCTAACTTGAGCTCTAGAAAAAAGAACTACATACCTAGAAATGGACTTCATATTCACAAAAACTGCAAAATTATATAGGAGTACTATATAAGAGGTCCTAGGTTGACATTCTCTTATCATCTCCCTTCACGTCTCTATCCATCCTAGAAAAATGGTGAGTTTCTTTCTCTCTTGTCTACTAGATTCCATAGTTCGAAGGCACTTCCTCTTGTAAAGATGTTGCTTCTCCTCTTGGGACTAATCAATAATGCCATAAAGCTCTTCATTTATTTTCCTTTGGCCTCCTATATTGACATATTAGTAGCGTCCTCTATTGACATATTAACAGTCATATTACCATGATACAGTGTTAAGTGGTGTGGTTTAGGGCCCCGCATGCTATGTTATAAAGGAGTTGAGGCACGTGGCCTTCATGGGAGGACCCACATCGTCCATCGAGGTCTTTTTTTAATCTTTTTGAAGCACTTCATTGACTTTGTGACCTTAAATTTCAGCTAGTTCTTATTTCTGCAGAGTTAGTTTGAAGTTCTTAGTGTTAGAACTACTAGATAATCAATGGTCAAATCTTCTGAGATTGCATCATGGGGAGACTTATTTTTACCTAATGTAGCTCTATAAACACTTTTTGTATGGCGATAAAGACAAATATACTGAAAGCATGTGCTCTTTATTCATTATTACAGTACAAATTTGGCTTGAGATATTGTTTCCATAGAGGTTAACCATATCTACAACATTTGTGTTTCCTGGTGATGCTTGCCTTATTACTGTAGGTGTTGTCGCTTCTATTTTTGGTATTTATGTTCCCTCCGCCACTTTAGCCTCCACCTATGACTTTACATTTACTAGTCAATCTAATTTCGATGCGTGTACATCTATGGATCCTACCTATGCATTGGATCATCAGATAAGGCTAGTTGGTGGTAGGTAATGCTGGTGGCTTTCTCGCTTTAGTAGTAGTAGTGGTGGGCAACTGGATATACATTGTGATCAAGAACTGGTTTCTCTTTACCCGGAGCGAGCCACTAGGAGAAACGTTACAATATCCCATAGATGTGTACGTGAAAGAACCAAACTCCTAGCTTGCTCATCTAGATTCTTCATTGAGGAACCTTGGTGCTCGTTTGATTACCAAGAGGTCTACAAATAGTATATAAGCTATTCTCCAACTTATTCAATAAACTGGAGCCAGTAATATATTCTAAAATAATCTTTATGGTAAGCCATTGTGGAATCATTTCAGTGTTTATCATATAGATTTAAGGTTATGACTATGTGATGCCCATAATGCAAAATTTAGTGTTGAAATATTGGTCACCATAGGAATTTCAGCTTTAGATTGATGACCATCAAATAATTTTAAGGTTTTCGCTGACTTCAATGAGAACTTTCAGGTTTTGAATTCTACCCATCATTAATGTAGTGTGTTGGAAATTCCTATGATGAGTTTTGAATCACAAGCATATCATTTTCAATGTTTTAACAATGTCTGTTAAGAGAATTCTGGGATCAGACTGACACTAATTGCTGGGATGGGGTCCCCTGGGTTAGTTTTGGGGTTAAAATAACCTAATTTTTGGTACGTTTTGTGTAAATATTGTAAAGTCTCCACGATTTGTGGATGCAGAGCGCGTAGATGGTTAGGAGTCAAAGGGGTTTAACTCCTTGTTTTATGTAAAGTTTGAGTCAATTTTGAGATCCACCCATGGTCCGCGGACCATGGAATTGTACGAAAAAGGCTATAAATAGGTGTGTCTTAGAGAGTCTAAGGCATAATAAGGGATGATGATAGAAGGGAAGTGATAAAGAAGAGAAGTGGGTAAGATAGAAAAAAGGCTCTGCATCTGAGTGCGAGAGGGCTAGGTAGAGTCTGCAGCTGTGTGCGAAGGGTAGTTTTGAGTCTGTAACCTTGCATGAAAGATCAATAAAAATAGTTTCTAAATAATTCTTGTGTATTTCTATTTGTCTCTATTAATGTTATATGATTTCATTGAATAATGTGTTTTACGGAATATTGATCAAATGTTGTGTGATTCTCTCGAATAAGTCTTAATGATGTATGCAATGCATGTTTAAATACTTTCATGAAGACTCTGATGAATTATGTGTTGTTTACTAATAAATTAAGAATATTTTCACAAACACTAATTTAGGGTTTTTCTCTGATGAGCATAAATGGGTAGATTGATTGTTAAAGGTCTGCGAGAACAGATCGTAGACCTTTACGAAGGTCTGAAGGTTGTCTTAACAGAATTACAGTAGCATGCCCTAATATTTTATCGATCTACAGGAAGGTAGATCTGAGGCGCTGAAAGACATCACACCAGTCTCTGGCTGCAGAAATTTGGTTCTAGCATCCCCCATACTGCTTCGGGTGGGACTACTACTTGCGCTACACAGATTGTTGCCGAAAGGGCCAGTAGTGTATGGTTTTTTTGATTGGCATGGCTAACTCTGAACCTGGGTCAGGACCCCCTTAGCCAACAAATGGCTCCATTGCCAGGACTAAGATCTACTTGAAAGAGATGTGTGATGTCACATCATTGGAATCCGACCAAGAAATAAATTGAAAAGTGGTTGGATCGGAAGATTCACTAGTTCGCAACACACGAAAACAAGAATCCATGCATGTTAAAGGAAGAGTGGTTGAACAAGTATCTGTATACTGAGATACACCAGATCTTCTTCTGCACCTTCCCCATTGAACTATATGAATGGTTGGCTAAATTGACAAATAACCAAGTAAGTTTGAAGCTCGATAATCTGATAGTGTGGACTTCAAAGTTAGTGCGGCGATTAGAAACTTCTGAAAATAAGATCATGCGGGCTGTTGATCACTACTTCGATTGAATCATAGGATGATTTGTTACAGAATTTAGAGTTGATATCTCAATCAGCTATAGCAAAGCGAAGTGGCGATTTTTCAAAGGACCACGAGGTAAGTACTTAATATCATTGAATACTTAGATTAAAATGTTGTTATTTGAAAAACGGGTGATGTCATTACCTTGATGTTTGGAGCTACGCGAAGTGGACGATTCTTTAGAAATCACGAAGGATTAGGACCAGAGTATAGTCCATTGATTGGACCTCCTTTAAGTGAAGATGAAGGGGCGGAACGATCTACACTGCCAAGCACTGTTTAGCTAGTCACTCAGGGGATTCCTTGAGTAAATCATCCTTCCACTCTCCCACCAACTCCACCTCCAATGCATACACCTTTGCCCACACCTCCACCTCCACCACCACCATTCAACATGTTGAACATGATGAAGCCGCCTATTTTCAAGGGCAGAGGGAGCGAAGATACGAAGAATTTTTGGTTTGTTGCAAATGTTGTGTGGATAGCACAATAGCTTACTGATGAAAATATAAAGAAGGCACAGTTGGTTACATCTCTGCAGGACCGCGTGCTAACTTTGTATATTAAGTATTGTTCTGATAATCCTCTTGCATCATTAGCAGAGACTAGGGCGGTTCTAAATAAGGAGTTTAGTAAGCCTATGTTTGACTCATAGTTAGTAATTGGATTCAAAGAAATCATGATGAGGGTCGATGAGATTCCTTGGGAGTTAAATCAAAGGTTGAAGTGTCAGATTCGAGAAGCTAACATGCAGCTCACAGATAGTCAGCATCACGAATGGTTTATAGTTTCGCTTCTACCCCACTTGAGAATTGCTCTGTCACAACAGAGGATAGGAACATAGGCGAAAGCCTTGGAAATCGCAATGAGATTGCATGCATCACCTATTCAGGATGCAACCATGGGAGTACAGCATATCCACTCTCAGTTACGAAACCTACACCTAGAATCAGAAATTTTTAAGAAAGACAAGGAATCTAAACTAGAAGTGCACGCGGAAGTATGGTGTTTGAAGTGCAAAGGCCAAGGGCATGATAAATATCACTACCCAGTGTATGCAAATTATATTACAGGAGGGGGACCAATTCCCCTGAAGACAGAAGCCCAAGCACGTCTGAGCATGGGGGTTGCACTATGGTGTGCTATTTGTCAGGTTGTTGGACAACATGTGACAGATAATTGTCATTTACTGCAAAAATTTGTCCAGACACCTCAGTAGTTGTTCTGTAACTTCTACAAATTGGTGGGCCACGATGAGCGCCACTATCGAAGCTATGAGTTGATGATGGAAACAACACCTACATACCAGATGCAAGAAAAAACTAGGCCTCTAGAGAAAGGTGTCGGAGGGGCGTGTGGAGGTTATCAGGGACAAGGACAAGGCCGAGGAGGAGGAGGACCTAGTAGAGGATTGGGTCAGATTATTTGCTACAATTGTGGACAACCAGGGCACAATACACGAGAATTCCATAATCACACGCTCCCGCTGTGTCAATATTGCAGCCACTTTAACCATACTATCGAAGAGTGCCTGGAGCTTATAGCTAAAATGCAAGAGAAGAAAGCACAACCTCAACGGCCTATTCAGAACTTACAGAAGATGAGAGTTGAGCCCCGTGAGGAGGATCAAAGTGTGAATACGGTGTTGAGAAGTGGAATAATGACTGACGATGATAAGTGTAAACAACCTGAAGAGTAAGGATGGGTCTGCAAGGCCCCAGAGAAGGAAGTTGGCTTTGATCTAGAGAATTCTAAGGAAAAATTTATGGAAGCCAAGAAAAGCTTTGCTGAGGCCACCACCTCAGGAAGCCAAGGCAAGGTACAAGAAACTAGCGTGGTTCCAGAGGTTGATCCCTTTGTACTCACTACATTCTTGGAGACCTACATAAAGCTGTTGCGTGATAGAAAAGTTATGGAAGGCTTGTAGGAGTTAATAAATAAATGCGCTAGCAAAGAGAAAGCCCTTGATGGACACCGCGTAGTTAGAAAAATTGGCAAACATAAAGAACAAATACGGCGTGAGATGAGGCTCACCACGCAAATAGGCAAGTATGAAATAGATCTTGTCATCTTGGATCTGGGGTCCGATGTGAACATATTACCAAAACAAACATGGGAAAGAATGGTGAGACTTGTGCTGTAGTGGTCTCCAATTCAGCTCAGAATGGTGAACCAACAGAAAATAATCACCATGGAATGATTATATGCAGTAACAGTTAATATAGAAGGTGCGAGTGCGATGGCCAAATTTGAGGTTATAGATATCGTTGATGACAGTAATCCATACCCCGCGCTCCTGGGAATTTATTGGGCCATTGACATGAATGGGGTCATCAATTTGAAGAAGAGGACAATGTCATTTGAAAGGAAATCACTTCAAGTTGTAGTACCGTTGGAACCTGTAGAAAGGGTGTGCTATACTGAACCAATCCAAATTATGAAGAAAGTGAGGATGAACTAGATCAAATCTACAAAATAATAGCATGAGATCAGGACTGGATCAATCCAATGGCGAATGGATGGATTGCATGGGACTAGGAGAGTTCCTGCACCTCGGATTTAGACGAAGAGTTGGACCACTGGTAGAATCACTTGCATGAAGTATCTACACTATGATGCAATATGATGACGAAGTCACTACGCTATGTTTCATTGGAGGTAAGGAAACTACCCCATTATGATGGTTTGACTAATGTAGATCTATTTTTGGATGAATTTGAGCATGAATTCCTTCAGGATCACCACTTCCAAGCTTTAGAATTAGCACTGCGCGCTACACCCACATGATGGTGGGGTACGCATAAGGATAGTCTTGCTCAATGACGAGATTACAAAAGAATGATGAGGTTACGGTTTGGGCATCCTAACACTAGATTGACTGAGAAATATAACGAAAGTGATGATCCACGTGATCACCTAGCAAAATGGACTAAATCATGGGGAACATAGCCACAACCAAAGTGGGTACACATATTTTTCCATACTTTGGATACAATTCCCATGAGTTGGTATATGGAAACGAAGCTCCGCCAGGGCACTGCGGACTATGATATATTGAGGGAAGGGCGGGCTCTTATTGAACTTCAGTTTTGAATATGGCTTCACAAGCATCGATGAAGCGATGCAAGAGATTAAGGTGGTTATCCTTAGAATGACGCAAGATCCTATGGCATGGACCCAACCAAATTGGAGCACCCATATGTGTCATGCGTTGGAATGCTATAATGTGACTGTTGAAGAGGAGGATGAATATCCAAGAAACATTAATATTCCAGAGCCAGAACGGCATCGCGAAGTTGAAAGCCCAAAAATAGACAACCCAAAAATCACCGCGCCATTCAAAACAGAGAAAGTAAACATTGGCACTGAAGAAAACCCAAAATTCGTGAAGGTTGGAGACTATTGGGATAACGCTACCGTGGATAAAATTGTTGAGTTCCTCCGCAAATACCAGTATCTCTTCCCCATGAAGTTTTCATATTTGAAGGGCATAATTGGTGATTTGGGCATTATGAAGATCACTCTGAAGCAGGATGTGAAGCCTATTAAGCAATTAACATATCGCCTTATTCCTAAGTACAAGGAAAATGTTCGCCAAGAGATGGATAAGATGTTGGAAGTAGGCATCATAGAACCTGTTGAAGAATCTGATTGGGTGAGCCTGATGCTGGTTCAAGAGAAGAAATAGAAAGGAGAAATAAGGATTTGCATAGATCTACAGAAGCTTAACGATGCGTGTGTTCACGATGCATTTCCAACATCACTTACAGATGAAGTATTAGACAATGTTGGAGGGAAAAAAGCGTATTCCTTCACTGATGGGGTTTCTGGGTATCATCAGATTAAGATCGTGCCAAAGGATAGGAGCAAAATGACCTTCACGATAGAATGGGGTTGTTTTCAGTACACTGTGATGTCGTCTGGACTTAGGAATGCGCCTGTGATATTTTTCTGTGTAGTCATAGTAGCGTTCAAGGAGTTCATTCATAAGTTCTTGGAAGTATACTTTGATGACTAGACGGTGTTCAGATTAGTAAAGTGCCATGTAGCAAGTCTACGCTTGATGTTGGATACATGTCGTAGATACCATATCATGCTAAGTTTGAAGAAATGCATACTTTTTGTTCCCTTTGGGATCTTCCTAGGTCACGTGGTGTGCAAGCAAGGATTGATGGTGGACCTTGCAAAGATTGTGGTAATTGTGAATTTGGAAGCCCCT
This sequence comes from Pinus taeda, assembly GCA_000404065.3. Lineage (NCBI taxonomy): Eukaryota > Viridiplantae > Streptophyta > Pinopsida > Pinales > Pinaceae > Pinus > Pinus taeda. The sequence continues at coordinate 137,411 of APFE030678149.1, forward strand.
AGGAACGTCAAGCAGTTGCATTCGATGTTGGGACATAATGGATATTATAAAAAATTTATCAAATCCTATGCTCAAATTACTGCACGCATGGAGAAACTGTTGAAGAAGGATACAACATTATGTTGGGATGAAGAATGTCAACACAGATTAGATGTATTGAAAGAAAAGACGGTCATCGTGTCGATATTGGTATTCCCTGATTGGAAAAAGGAGTTTCACGTACATGAGGATGCCTCTTGCATTGTGTTGTTGGAAATAATACTGAGAGGGGGGGTGAATCAATATTAGCAAATCAGATACTATTTCATTTTTCATACTCAGATTTATATACACGGCTTCAGTTCAGTATATCCGCGTATATACGCGACTGTGTTAAATGCAACCAGCGTACATGCAGTAATCTTATGATTCGGTTAGCTTATCTTCAGTAAACGCATCAAAACATTATTAACCTTATTAACAGTAAGCAGAACAGATCATCACACATAAAGAGCACACATGAACACCATGATATAAGGTGGAAACCCAATGTGGGTGAAAACCACCTACTGCAATTTCTTTCTATCTTCCTTTAATAAGAAACTTCTTTTACATTGTACTGGTGCAGTCCTTTACCAGTACGCAAAATTCTACTTACAGAAGGCTAAAACCTTCTTAGCTCTTGTACTAGCTGTTCCATTTACTAGTACATAGGTGTTGGCCTACTGAAGGCTCCAACCTTCACTCGTTTTCCAGTTGCTCCTGGAAGGGAGCTACAACCCCCTGGCTCTTGTACTGGCCAATATTTTTACCAGTACGTAGGTTCCAGCCTACAATCATTCAGGGACCACATTTCATACATTTTCATACTGGATCCATAAAACAATCACCATTGCAATACAACCTGCATCATCAATCTCTGAATCACCCAATACTGAAACCCTGTCAACAACACAGTCTACATAACTCTTCAACAACAACCAGATCCAATAGCAACTTCAAATATCATACTTCATACTGTATACGCTACTTGGACGAACCCAACCTGCGTGTATACGCACTTTTACCAAAGATAACCCCCGTACAGATCTGTAAATTCTAACTCATAACTTTGCAGCTATTTCAGACATCATCACATACCCAGGTGATAAAATTTATGCAATAAACATTCGTCAATAGATCTAGTCTATCCATAATCAAACCATATAAAGATAATCATTCCAAGCCTTGAGATCCCGTTCCATCGTTCATCATCCTCCACATGAGTGCAACCTTGGTTCAGATCAAGCAAGGCGTCACCAACCCATAACCAACATCTGGATCTCACACTTCATCAGATATTCATCACATGCTCACCCACCCCCTTGGCCTAATGATCTTCTCCTTATATAGGTTTAGGCTTCTCTCAATACCATGGTCCAAAACCATGTAGAACCAATGCCTTGGACCCAATACCTGGGGTCTTCATTTTGAACCAAATACCATGGACCAATACCAAAATACCATGGATCAAATACCACAGACCAAAACCATGGTTTTCGACATGTACGCGCCTTTCCTTCTGTGAACCTGCGTGTGTATGTGTACGCGCCTTTTGCTCCACTAACCCGCATATATACGCACTTTCATCACGGTCAACCTGCGTATACCTCTCTCTTGACCTGCTGCATTCTGATCTGTCATCTGAATGAGTTGCCATCAAGGACAGCACTTGAATCATAATGCCAACATTTTCATGGTCTTATGATCATTATGGAGTGCCTAGGGGTGTTCGTGAGTGTTCTGGGGTGAATCAGAATGCATTTGGAGGCTTTTTTCATAGTGCGAATGGATAACCTATAAGTGCTACATGATAGCCTGCAAGTGCTACAGGATAGGGCCGAGAGCTATTTGAGCATAACATAAGGTAGAAATAGAAGTGATGGAGGTTGGGGTAGGTCAATAAGGGATGAAAGACCCTTATTCAATCCTTAGAGGGGCCAATTGGTCTATCTTGTAGCAGAAAAGACAAGATCTCCTCTTCTTGTAGCAACATTGTAATGTTGGACAGGTTGTAGAGAATCGAAGAAGAGTTGAGAGGGTGGAATTATCGGCACCTAAATCATTCAAACATGTTATATAAAAAGAATAGTGACAATCCTATGCACCAAAAATGCATGCGTGTGTTAACACTGTGTAACCAAAACCTTTAAATGAGTGCAAGCTAGTTATTAAATAGAACCTAGAAATGGAAATGCAAGAAAACAATGAATGGAAAATGATCTCTAAACAACATATGCATAATCATAAATATTCTTGGCGAGTCCTACAACAAAGGAACCTTGTGTATATTAACACTATAAATCTAGTACAAACTCTGATATCAAGACTGTTTTTCAATGAAGTAATAGCCAACAATCTAATCTAGAATGGATGCATAAAGCAAAGAACAAAATGCAAAGGGACTTGAGTACCTAGGGTTTGGCCCTAACCCTAGGGATATTACGACCCTAAGAAGACAACTCAAATTGAAAAGAAGTTGGATTTCATTAACTGGAAATAGTGTTCATATATTAACGGTCAAAATGCTGAATACAAAGGACTTTCTCCTAGCTCCATAACTCTAATATCTAATTCAAATCCCATGTGGGCTGCTAGGCCCTCTTATTTATATAAAAATACTTGACGGGAACCTCCTTGAAGAGGGGGACTGCTTCCCCCCAATTCCCTAAAATTGTGGATCTGCTTCCCTGATTGGTTTCGAGTGCCACGAAGGATAGATCCTCTATCCTCTTTTGGTGGGGAACACATCCCTAGATTTTCTCAATTAATGGAGCTCTAAACTATGCTCAACAACTCCATAATATTCCATTCATTTATTGGCAGGGAACAAGTCCCTATATTTTCTCATTTTGAAGATCTTTTAGAGTTCACTCAATATTTTTTTAATATTTAGCAAAAAATAATAATTTCGGCACATAATAAGCAAGGTGAAATCAAATTCCTAGGGACCCATTAATACTATGAATTAACTCTATAATGTGCAAATAAAGGGGTTAAATTAATGTCTTAGGTGTCTAGGAAAGACCAAATGAGCCTTGTAAAATGTCCAATTCTGGGGCCCATCATCTCCCCCCTACTAAATGTTAGGTCCCTATAATACTAGTGTATCCCCCTTATTGTTATTGTTAGTGTAGACCCCTATTTTTATTGTTGTTCCCATGTATCCCCCATATTGTTATTGTTGTGCCCCATAGAATCCCACTATTGTTATTGCTGTGCCCTTACATTATTATTATTATGTAGGCTTTGATTATATTGTGACTCCTTAAACTCTTATATATACCAAGGAGGTCTTATCATTTGTATCATTCAGGAATTGTTCATTTATGTAATGTAAATGAGGTTCCCCCCTCGAACAGGATAATTTTTAAGTTGTTGATCTATCTTTTCTCCTGTTTTGTGAGACGATTTCATAACATTTGGTATTAGAGCTTTGGATTTTAGGGTTTCGCTGTTCCAAACAGGTCATCTTTGAATTTTTGCTATAATTATTTTTATACAAGGCTTCAGAAGCTAAATCTTTGCCCTGTGGAGTAGAAATATTGTTGAACTTTGTATAAAACTTTCAGATCTTGGTTCGCTATATTTTCTGAGATATGGTTTGAAGAAGTTTGAGTTTTTGTAGGCTCCAGACTTAAATCTCAAAAAGGTGATCTAGGGAAAATATGCATTACTTTCTCTTTGAGCATCAAATTCGAATTTCGTAAAAAGTGATAGAAAGTGCACGAATGGTAGCTTTTGTGTATCATTTTCAGGGCCGAAGGTCGAAAAAGTGACACGTGGAATTCCATACAAGTTCACTCTACTAAACCAGTCTATAATGAGGTCATCGTGGGAGATTGAACATAACTCTTTCGTGAAGAATCCAATCTCAGTCTGACTTGTGGGGTTGGAAAAAAGATTCATAGGGCTACCACAGGACGAAGGTTCAGACCTTGAAGATCCGATATGACAGAGATACAACAATTTCAATATCGAGCTCCTAAAAACCAAGAAAAATGTGTGTATTTTTAGAATTTTGCATAATTTTTGTTTGAAAAATCAATTTGAAGTGATTGAAAGGGCATAACGAAGAGTAAATATCATTGTTTGATTCCAAAATGCCTCGAAACAAAAAAATGGAAACACCTAGTAAGCAACCATAAAGATCTTCTATGACGCATGAAGAAGAGGAAACACTGCAGTGTGATATATCAAAATTACGAGACCAAGTGCAACAAATTTCACTCTCGGAAAAAGTAAAAAATGAAAAATTGGAAGCCATGATGAATGTTAAGATAGATGGTATAAAAAGGGACATGTGAGTTTTTAATGATGGTTTAAAAGCATACATGGAAGCAATGGTGAATGTCAAGATAGAAAGGTTGAAGGAAGGTTTGGAAAAGTTGTTAGAAGAAACGTTTCCCAGTGGTGACAAGGTAATCCATGAAAATCATGATGAGGAAAAAAGGAATATGAATTATGATTTTATAGAATCCAATGTATGGTTTAAGAACCACCACATTCCAAAGATCAATATGAGGAAGTTTGATGGCAAGGATCTGGTAACATGGATACTACAGATGGAACAATATTTTGATCTCCATGATGTGCAACACACACATAAGGTACACATTGCATCTTTATATTTACAAACCAATTAGTTTGTATGGTATTGATGGATTTTTTCTCGTAAACCACTTGTCACTTGGTAAATTTTTAAAGAGGAAATGATAGAACATTATGATGGCACAAAGAGTGACATCTTTAACGAAGTGATAAATCTCAAACAAAAGGGTTCAATGGCAGAACAAATTGAGTAATTACAAAAATTGAATATTAGGGTAACTGATATTCCAAAGGAGCATAGGATTGATGTCTTCATAGGGAATTTAAAGGATAACATCCAACATGAGGTTCGCCTTTGAGAACCTGATTCATTGGAGAAGGCATTCAGGGTGGGAAGAAAAGTTGAAAGCAAAATTATGGAAGCAAGGAAGTCTACCACTCAAAACTATAAAGATGGAAGTGTTGTTGCTCCTAACTTTCCTCAACCTACAAGGTTGACACCACAACAATTGGAGGAAAAAAAAGTAAAAGGGCTTTGTTACAGTTGTGATAAAAAATACACTAAAGGTCATAAGTGCGTTGAAAAGAAATTATTCTACATATATTGTGAAGAGGAGGAAGAAAAGGAACAAGAAACATCAAAAGAGGAGGATATACACCAAGAAAAAACCCGAAAGAAAGAAGAAATGAATCTGACCATATATTGTAATGCATTGGTAGGAATTACCACTCTTCAAACTCTCAAGATAGAAGGATATATCAAGAAGAAAAAATAAATAGTGTTTATTGATTCAGGTAGTACCCATAATTTTATTCATTGTAAGATAGCCAAGGAATTGAATTGCTTCCTATATCCAACACCAAAGTGTTAAGTGATGGTTTCAAATGGAGGAACTATAAATTGCTCTAGAAAGTGCAATAATATCAAGCTAACCATGGGGGAATATGTATTGAATAATCCAATGCTTTACTTACTAATGGGTGATGCTGATGTTGTACTAGGATTCGAATGCTTATGATCTTTGGGGATGATAACTTATAATTTTTAAGAACTTTTCTTGAATTTTTTTTGAGAAGGAAAGGGATTTGAGTTAAGGGGTATCACAGGGAAACTAGGAAAAATAATTAGATCTAATGGCATGACAAAGGTTCTGAGGAAAGAACAACGGGTCGTAATTGGACAATTATGCTCACTAGAGGTTCAAACATCGAAATCATATTTTTCTCCAGATCTCCAAAAGTCCTTGGACAATCATTCCAAGGTATTTGAGAGTCACAAAGGCCTCCCACCTATTGGTGATCATGATCATGCTATTCATTTGATTCCAGGAAGTGTTGCAACAAACATCAGGCATTACAGATATCCCTACGCCTAAAAGAGTGAAATTGAACATATGGTTGTAGAAATGCTAGAGGTCGGTATAATTCAACCTATTCAAAGTAACTTCTTTCTTTGCTTTAGTAGTGTTGGTGAACTAAAAGGATGGATCATGGCACGTGTGTCCGGATTATAGGGATCTCAACAAGCTCACTGTTAAAGATAAATTTCCTATTCTTGTCATTGATGGATTGTTGGATGAATTACATGGAGCAATTTACTTCACCAAGCTGGATCTTCGTTCAGGATATCATCAAATTAGAATGAAGAGTGGAGACATTCTGAAAACAACATTAAGAACTCACATGGGTCATTATGAATTTTTGGTGATGCCTTTTAGTCTTACTAATGCACGTTCCACATTTTAAGGTTTGACGAATTCCATTTTAAAACCCTTAGAAAATTTGGTTAGTATTTTTTGATTATATACTATTCTACAACAAGTCTTGGAAGGATCATGTTCAAAATGTTGAAAGGGTGCTCAAACTATTGGAGGAGAAACAATTATATGCAAAAACCTCCAAATGCTTCTTTGAAGTACAGGAGGTGGAATATTTGGGTCATATTATATCTCATGAGGGTGATAAGGTAGACCCTAACAAAATTAGAGCCATTATGGAATATAAAATCCCTAAAACCATAAAGTACCTTCAAGGGTTTCTCGGGTTGACAGGGCATTATCGAAAGTTTGATAAGAATTATGGGAGAATAAAAACACCTCTAACAACATTACTGAACATCTTTTCCTTTGAACATCTTAAAGAGGCAATGTGCCAAGCACCAATATTAGCTACAATAGACTTCACAAAAACATTTATTGTGGAATTTGATGCCTCGAGAAATGGAATTGGTGTTGTTTTAATGCAAGAAGGAAGAAACATTGCTTTTGAAAGTTAGTCAATCAAAGGCAAGTTGTTTTAATCAGAGTAGGTTATCCCTTGCTGGGGGTGTGATGATTCTAGAAATTTGGGAAAAATAAAAAGAATCCCAAAGATTCCTCTTCCAAAAGCTTCCAAGATTTACTACAACCATTTACCTTGGATAAGAACTTCAAATCCTATCTGATACTACCTTGGAGTTTTCACCTCTTATCCCTTGAGATGATCCTCGCATCTGTTGAGAAATCCAAAGTATGGCAGTTAAACGATTTTTCTTATTATGACATTATCTTGTGATGGTTTATTATTATTATTATTATTATTTCATTTAATTTATTTTTTCATTATCATCAAGCCTAATGCCAATCAACAAATAGAAGAGAACACAAGATGTAGGCACACTTCCAGGGAAAACCCCACTCTAGGGGAAAAGCTAGTCAACATTATTCATTCAGTAGATTCAAGATGAGACGACTAAGACCCTTACAAACTACACTAGATACTTCCTCCATCAAGTCGTCCTTATTTTATCTTCTCTATATTGTCATTCATGTCATTGTGTGAGCACCAAGTCCTTATCACTGTGATAGTACTAAATTCTTATCATTGTGATCGTAAAAAAATCATCTTCACTGTGATATCATCAAGAATTTGTCATTGCACCTAGATCTTGTCATTGTGGCATCATCAAAACCTTGTCACTGCACCTAGACCTTGTCACTGTGGCAACATCGAAACCTTGTCACTGCACCTAGACCTTGTCACTAAAACAACACTGAAACCTTATCATTGCACCTAGACCTTGTCACTACACCAAAATTATCTCTGCAAAATACAAGGAAGTCATATCTTCATTATACTATGCCTTCACCAAATTCCGTCTCTCTGAGATCACTGAAAAAATATCTCTGAGATCACCGAAACTATGTCTCTGAGACCAACGAAATTCCTCTCTGAAATATGAGCTCTAAACTATGTTTAATGCAAAGTCCTTAGGCTTGTATATATAGTTGTTCATCCATCATAAATGAGCCGACATGAGTTCATGAAGAGAAGTGTTAGGCCAACATGTATTCATTGAGGGAAGCTGAAGTGATGATGATTCTTTTTGAGGCTGACAACAAGGAGACTTTGATGGATGAGTCTTTGACAAAACAAGAATTAACTTTGACTTAAACAAATATTCCTAAAGGATACAATGGAGGGTTGACCTAAGAAAATTGACCCAAGCATGAAACCCATGCTTTAAAAAGTCAATTGAATTAATAATAAAATTTATTTTTCTTTCTTTTGACATATATATTTCATTTTGACTCAAGTACAATTATGAAGACCGAACCTTCTTCAAAAATCCCTCTTAACCAGGGAGGTATTCATATTTGCATATAACCATAGAGGTACATGGGAGATCTCATAACACATAATCTATGAAGAAGTTTAGGCACTGCAATGCCATGGACTAGATTCCTGACCATGGAAATCTATCGAAGGTTTGTCAACAATTTAGGTACTGTAATGCCATAGACTAGATTCCTAACCAGGGAAATCTGTCTGAGTGGGACTATGATGGACTAAGATTTCAACCTCTCTAGGTACCATCAATATTATTTGCTAACCATCAACCCAGGGATATAGATGTGTAACCGAGGTCAGAGCTCTATGAGAAATACCACCCTCCCAACTTTGGGACCTAGACATCAACACACAGTGTCAACCAGATGTCCTCCCTAGAAATGCTTCACTCACAAAGCCTCAACACTCCTTGATCCAACATATTAAGGACAATAAATCTCTCCCGATCAAACTGATCGGTAACCAACATGTTATCAAAACTTCAAGAGATTTACCTGTACAAACACAACCACAATCAGTAACAAACTTTCAAATGTACATAAATGTATACAAACCTCCGGGGTCTTCCATACAACTAGATGTCACTTTTCAAATTTTCATAGTAGGACTTAGAGCTTTCCCAATGAATCTTGACAGAAGATTCCTTAACCATGCAACTTCCTTTCCTACTTCTCATGTAGCAACATATTTCATAATCAATATGGCTTTTCTTAACTCAGAAGCCCTTCAAAAAATACATTCTCCAATTTCTTTCTCTCACTTATGGCCTTCACTAAAACTTATGACTGTTAGTCCTGGTCTAGTGCATGACATATGCAGTAGAGAACCATATCTGTCACTCCCTCTTAATTAGAGAGGATCTAATAATTCATGTAAAAGGAATATTCTCAACCATCCTCTTAGCCTAAGGAGATTCCTTTTATTTAGGTTCCCTCTTAACTTAGGGAGATTTCATCTAGGCTCCTCTTAACTTAGGGATTTCTACTTCTTCTTTATGAAATCAGAGAATAATTCATGGCTTCCATCCTTCTCATCAGAGTTATCATTACCATCACCATTCACATCATGATTATCACATCAATTTTTCTTTTGATAATCTTCAACATCTTGAAGATGATGTACCTGCACAACTTTAGATAGCAAGTAGAACCTGATCTATAGAAGCATGAATTTAGCCATAACACAATCTTTTAATAACAAAAGAATTCAATTTTACAAACATAATCAACAAGAGACTATACTTAAATACTTGAACTTATTGCCCAGGTTTTGTTACAAACCCTAAATCACATCCACAACTCATCAAGATATCAAACTCATTATGTCTAGGGTTCAATATTATTTCAATGACAAGTTCTTTCATATATAAAACCCTAGAAACAAATAAGATCAATGCATCTAACGACTTTAAGAATTCATATGTTAGACTACCTACTACGATTTCATACAAACCCTAGATTTCATATATGAGATTTAAAAATCAAAACTAATCACATCTTAATCAATAACGTGAATAAATTATATTAGGGTTTGATGTAAACCCTAGATTTTCCATCTACAAATTATCAACAATCACTATATAGATTCTAGATTTATACATGCTAGAGGATTTAACTACTACTAGGATTTAGCTGCAAAACCCTAGATTTTCCAAACAACATCATCCTAGAACTTCAAACTTTGGCTAGGGCTTATTTCCAAACCCTAGGACCCATGATTATTAAGAATTAGGTCAACAAACATATCTAGGAATTCATTATTAGGTATAATCACATCATATGTCAGGTAATACATTAGACATATACCAACCTAGACTAGGCCAGGGATTCAACCAATGGACATATACCTAGAGTTTCATTCCTAGGACCTTACATTAAAAGGGTTTTTCTTATAGACCCAATCAAACCCTAAATATCCAGGGTTTCATAACATAACAAAACAAACCCTACATTACCAAAACCATCAAAGATTCAGGATTTCAGACAACATCATTCAACACTAACAAGTTAGGGTTTTCATGATCATACCAAAACCCCAAACATGAATTTATCATAAAAAATTCAAATATTATTTCCAATAACCCTAAGAAGGCTAGGGTTTCACATATTAACATTAACATACCCTTAAGTTAAGGTTTTCTAGAGAACCTGTCTAGGGTTCTATAAGAACAATAAAGGATGTAAGGGGGGTAGATTTATCAAGTGATTAATCACTCTAAACAAAAATATTTATGATTCAAGACAACTAGACATAACGATGTTTGTAATGTATTTCACATTACAAAAATAAGATGAACATACTTTTTATATTAAAAGAGTTTTTATAGGGTGTATAGTCTAAGACATACCTTAAGTTTGACAAACCATGGAAGGATTCCTTGAAGTGTTTTCTTTGTATTGAGCCATGTTCTTGTATACTTGTAATACATACTTACAAGAAAAACAGGTGATACCAAGAACATGATTTAATTTCTCAAGTTAGGTCTTCTACATAATCAGGGAGGATGGAATCTTATGATATTGAAAATCAAGTTGTTCCTTCTTCCAATCAATATTAGGACTTTTTTTTGACATCCTAGATTACTTATTAGGATTAAGACTCTTGTATGTTATCTAGGGATTACATTCTTTTTACCCTAGAATAACTGTAAACTAGGACCATCTAAGATTAGATATATTACAAATCTAAAAGTGTACCTTGTATTTACGTACCTCTGATTGGATATCTCATTAGACTTGTTGCAAGTGGATCTTATTGAGTATGGAATACTTACTTAATTTCCTTAAGATGGTTCCTTGTGCTTGTACTTGATATATATCCATAGGCAGCTGTACCAAGTTCCATTCCTTCAACGAGTGGAAGACAAAATATACTTTTTCACTATTTTGAACTTATCATTGCTTTAATACTTAGTGCTTCAACTATGAACATATCACTGAACCCAAATCCTTCTTCTGAAATTTATAGTGAAGTCATGACTGTGACTATGACTTCACTGAAAAACTATGAACCCAATTTTTGAAGTGATTGAGTTGTCTCACTGTAGCTTACTTCATTCTATAATCCTGATTTACTTATGAGATTAAACGTAATCAATGATTGAACTTGTCTCGTGATTTTCAACGAAATTGATTCGAACTGTCTTGCTGAGGCTTGTACTTACCTTATACTTGTGATACTACATGTCTTGAGTTCATCATTACAACTTCTATGAATTCATCACTGAAATTTGGTCAAAAATTCACTTTGTTTCTATGGATTATATCATTGTGCTGTGGAGAAAAGTTACATTTATTCTAGACTGTGAGATCATCGAACCTTTCTCTTTGAAATTATTTGAATTTTTCACCATGAAATTTGTTTCTCTCCGTCTCTTTAAGATATATCGAAATCCTCCTTCTTCTTCAAGGTGCCTTGAAAAGAATGAACTAGCTCTCTGTGATCTTATTTCTATGAGCCCAAAGATGTCCTTAAGCTATGAACCTTTCACTGAATACTTCAAAGATGCATAAGTGATCTTCAAACTACCCTTGATCATGATCTTAGCTTTGATACTATGTTGAGAAATCCAAAGTGTGGCAGTTAAATGATTTCTCTTATTATGACATTATCTTGTGATTGTTTATTATTATTATTCTTTCATTCAATTTGTTTTTTCATTATCACCAAGACTAATTCTAATCAACAAATAGAAGAGAACACAAGATGTAGGCACATTTCCAGGGAACACCCCACTCTAGGGGAAAATCCAATCAAAATTATTCCTTCAATAGATTCAAGTTGAGACAACCAAGAACCTTACAAACTAGACTAGAGACTTCCTCCATCAATTCATCCTTGTTTGATCTTTTCCAGTTTGTCATTCATGTCACTATGTGAGCACTGAGTCCTTATCACTGTGATAGTACTGAATTCTTATCACTGTGATAGTAACGAAATCATCTTCACTGTGATAGCATCGGTACTTTGTCATTGCACCAAGATCTTGTCATTATGGTAGCACCGAAACCTTGTCACTGCACCTAGACCTTTTCACTGTAGCAACATTGAAACCTTGTCACTGCAGCAACACCAAAACCTTGTCACTACACTGAAATCATCTCTGCAATTTACAACGAAGTCATCTCTTCATTATACTATGGCTTCACCAAAATTTGTCTCTCTGAGATCATTGAAAGACTATCTCTGAGATCACCAAAACTCTGCCTCTGAGATCACTGAAATTCAAGCTCTGAACTATGTTTAATGCGAAGTCATTAGGCTTGTATATATAGTTGTTTTTCCATCATAAATGATCCGACATGAGTTCATGAAGAGAAGTGTTAGGCTGACATGAGTTCATTGAGGTAAGACAACTTGATGATGATTCTTTTTGAGGCCGACAACAAGGAGACTTTGATGGAGGAGTATTTGACCAAACAAGAATTGACTTTGACTTAAATAAATAATCCTAAAACCTACAATGGAGGCTTGACCTAAGACAATTGACCCAAGCATGAAACCCATGCTTTAACAAGTCAATTAAATTAATAATAAAATTTATTTTACTTTCTTTTAACAAATATATTTCATTTTAACTCAAGTACAATTATGAAGACCGAAACTAGTTATATTCTTCAACACCATCAAGAGTGGATCTCAAGCCTAGATTGGTAAATGGATAAGAAGTCCTAAACTACCATCCTCTCCTATATATTTAATACCATTGACAAGCTATATGTTGGATTTTTGAGACTAATCATACCTTTATACTGCTACTTTGATCATAAGAGAGTTATCATTTACATGCATTAGGGTGACCTTGAGGTATACATTGTGGCAAGGAAGGTCAAGTCAAATTTGGGAGATATCTACAAGATCAACTTCCAAATTTGGTTGTAAACTCTCTCCCTTTCATATTAATACAAAGAGTATACTGTTTTCTTATATGTGTTATGTTATGTTCACATTCATAGATTTCAATGCTATGCTAATCCATTGAATAGAATGATTGGATAATTGTTACCGGGAATAGTGTCCACTCGGATGCTGCTATTCCCACTAAGACTGGTAGCTATCTTAGAAACAAAAAAGTAAAGTCTAATTTCATTTTCCTTTATGAAAATAAACAAGAGGGGGACCAAGGAGACCAACCTTAGTCTTGCGCTTGATTTCCTCTCCTTCCTGATAGAGCTTTGCTGCTTCTTCTTCGTCTGCCCAACTTCAAAGAGCACCTGTGGAAT
>APFE030678149.1:161802-184526 GCA_000404065.3 Pinus taeda
TGATGATCTCTTACTCATCCCTGGTCGAAAACAGAGAGGCAAGTGTCAAAGGGGAAGCTTCTAGAAGATTCCATGATCTTCCACCTCGCATTTTTTCCCTCCCATTTGTCCATTCCCAACCATCACACCCTACAGAGGATCCATTCAGTATGCATCGCACCCTATACACTGGGAAGGTGATATGCATCGCATCCTCTACACTGGTGTTTCAGTATGGTCCAGTTTTGACCATTTATGAGCAGTTTTTAGTGGAGAACTTCTGGGAGATGATGTAATTAGCTGACCTTGTTCCTTTAGGCAGTGAAGCAACACTTTTAGGGATTAGGAGCCCTCAGTTTATGGACATTTATGATTGGGGTTGAAGTGCCCAAAAATGTCTATAACAATAATGCTACATAGATGTCATAGATATTTGGCTTGTGTTGTTGTTTGTGCAGGTTCTAATTATAGCGATCGAAGCTACAGTTGGAGCTTACAAGCCAAGAGGAGAGAAGAACTTGCAACAGATCACAAGCAAACATATTTCTATTCTCTAATTCCTCGAAGGAGAACTTTATAGTCTTTGATGTATGTTTTTCTAAACCGGGTCACTGGGTCTAGGGAAGATACTTCTGTCCATAGTGGTAGATTCTGTATAACAAATTAGCGACTTCATTGGGGATCAATTCACTCCCTTAGTTGTTTCCATGACTTTTTCCCTTGTTACATCTCTTGAATAGATCTCTAATATCTCACTTAGTCTGAATTGACCCTAGGAAGACCTTTCATTGACTTGCAGTTGGGTTTTTATGTTGAAAAATCCCTTTTCCCTGATCAACGCACCACTTGGTCTACTAAAAAAGTGTTGCAGAGCACCTTGGCCTTCTCTGTACCTACATTGTAGATTACTAGTAGCGTCTTTGCACATGTGCTGACCCCTATTTCATGCAAAAAATTTCCTTTTCATGCTTTTCTCTCTGATTAACTTAATTCCAGTTGGTCCTCCTTGTGTCCCTAAGTGTGTTTAGCTCTCTCAAAAGCCTTCATCTTGTTTGATTTTGGGTTTGAGTGCCTTTGATAAGAATTTATTTAGATTTTAATTTCTTCTTGTCATTAGGTCATTAACAAACTGATTTCTTGATCATTGGGTTTCCTGAAGGAATTGGTGTTTCAGTCATCGTTCTGAAAAGTGTTTTTTTTTTTTTTGTGATTAGGCAAATATCTTAGTTTTCATATGAAAATTAAGTGGAATTGAAAATAAAATTTTTATTCATCATGTATTGCATCTAGGGTTTTGTGAGTTAAACTGTAATTAGAAATAGCTGCATTAGGATAATCGCTTAAAAATCTTGTTTGTTGCATCTTGTATGCTACATATTCTTTGTTCTCTTCCCTCCTATATATAAATTTTCATTAAAAAAGAGTGTCATTTTATCATACTAGTTTTCATTTTAGGATATTTAGGTGAAATTCATGGTGATCCTTGAAAACCAAAACTATATTCAAGATAAACTTTAAAATTTACTAAATCAACCTAAGGAGCATTTGTAACATTAACGCAAACACCTAGAGGTTTAGGCCAGAAACGTGTTCTGACATCTATAAACATAGGAGAAGTCATTTTTTTTTCTAGCGTTGCATTCTAGGGGTGATATCCCATTCCATGTACGTAAGTGTATCAGATTGTTCTCCACATATCTCCGGTTATATTGGACAGTGCTCCACACATGAAAAGTATATGGGAACTCTATCATCATATGCTTACACATTAGACAACACTAAAAAAAACTACACTTCCACTTACTGTCGAGTATATTTTAGAAGCCCACCATGGGTTTCTATCCTTGCCATAGGTAGCCGAGTCGACTACCTTTTACACTGTTATACACTGAGCATGACATTTGGGGAGATTTCCTTCCCATACGTAAATCCTTAGTTCTCTAAGGTGGTATATTGTAGTTCACAGTTGCTAGGTAAACTAATATGCATAGTTTACCAGATTTGATTTATTTTTTGTGTTAATTGTTAAAATTTATTAATCCAACGTGGAAGAACAAAACCCTTTACCCCATTGTTCGTGTAGAATGAAAAATAAGCCTCCTCTTCCACCAGAGACAACTCCTAGCCATCGTCAGAAGAATACTAAAACACAGACTAATGAATCCATTACTTTAGGGGCTATTACTTATGGTCCTCCATATGAGATAGATTCACCATAATCATATTTTCCTATGAGTACGGAGCCTGAGATTACCTCTCCATTGGTTGGTGAATTTGACACAGTCAAAACGAAAGCACCTGAATTCTCTTTACCTTAGGTTATTGAGCTTTACTTTCTCGAAATAGAGACAACTCAACCTGAGGTTATACAACGTGAGGTACCTCAGCCTATTACTTTAGGACCTTCTCATTCTCTTCCTCTCTCTTAGACACAATCCCAAACTATATATATTGGACTTGATGGTGAACCCCTTCCACCTGGTCTTGTGAGTATTAAATAGATTCCACAGGAAGAGCCTTAACTCTCCTCTCCAATTCAAGTAGGGGATCATTTTTATCAGGCCCATCCTTTTCCTTCTCTTCATACTCCATTTCAACCTCATTTGTTTGATTCTTTTCCTTTTAAGCACTTTTGAGTTTCCCTTGGCAATATTCTTTGGGACAGATAACCATGATCCCAACTTTTATCTACTACCATGGCTAAGACAACCCAAGTTGCAACCTCATCCATGTTTGTAACAACACCAAAGGAACATTTGTATGGTGGCCCATCTGTTCCACCTGGTTACCAATCTTTGTCTAGTACCTTCTCTAGTGCAACATCCAGTCCATGGACCTTTCCCATGACATCTACACATGGAATTCCACTTGGGACTTTTTTAATGAGAGCGACAAAGTCTTCTCCTATCCCTCCATATAAATCTAGAGTTCAACAACAAACTGGTCCTTATGTTGGTGGACATGGTTATCTACAACAACCTTATCCATCTCCTATTGGGAACCCTCCTCTTGGGGGCAATTTTCCTCCATATTACCCTCTTGTTTCAGTAGGGGGGGGAAACCTATTGTAGGTTCATTTTCATCTCCTCAATTTAGTGCTTAGCTTCAAATGAGTCCTCCATATTCGGGAATGACTACTAATGTTTGGCAAACTAGCATGCCTATCCAACCTGGTTCTATTGTGGATTCATCTTTAGCCTCTCAACCTGTTTCATCTACACCTCATATTCCTATTCAACAATCCATATCGCAACCCATTCAAACTCAACTGAATGCTAGCCAACCTTTACAAGCTGTATCTTTAACTCAACATATTCCGCTAGTGTCTAGCGCATCTCAAGCCATGTATACACAACCTCTTCAATGTAACTTAAAATCACAATAGTTTGGGCAAGCCATTCCTCAAAATCAAATGGGTCAGAATGTGTATGGTATAGCACATGCACAACCACAACCGAATCTACCTTATGTTGGGATGATGAAAAATCCCATAGGGAAACAATATCCACTGTATCAAGGTATTCCTCAAATTCCTTACGATCAACAAGTCCAAACTCAACCGTTTCAACCTTTACAAGGTTATCCTGGTGCTGGACAATAAGGTTATGTGTATACCGGCTATCAAAATCCTCTCTATCCCATGACACAAATACCTGTTTCTCAAGCTATCCCATCTTATCCAAGATATCCTCCACTAGAACATAACATGTAGTTTCCATTCGTAGAAAGTCTCGAATTTCTAGATTTGACCAGGCTCACCAATGATCCCATTGCTCATTCTCATTAGTGGCTTGTTATTCGTACCAAGTTTCCTTATGATATTCCTAAATTCAATGGAAATCTTGGAGAAGATCCATCCACGCATGTAATGACTTATCATTTATGGTGTTCTTCGAACTCCCTCAATGATGATTCTGTTGGTTTGCATCTTTTCTAGCATACACTCACTGGTATGACAACTAAATGCCACATTAGATTACCTCGATCTTTTTTTGATAACTTTAGTGCCTTGGCTACTAAATTCCTAACACATTTCTAGTTACCCATCATATATGATACTGGAATAAAACTCTTAAGAAATTTCAAACAGAATAATTCCACTCACATCTCTGATCATATTCATGAGTGGAGACACCATCATCATTTGGTTAAGACATTCGTTCCTGACCAATTATTAGCTGAATGGCTCATTAAGTCTCTGTTTCCATCTATCACAGAAGTTGTAGCCAAATGTAGAGTCGTAACTGAAGAATAGGTGGTCGCTCATGCCCAATAATTGGATCCCATTTATGCCCAATCTAGAACGCTTTATGATAAGATACCAAATGCTCTGCAACCTACCAATACTGTTTCTCAAACTCCTGTTAAAGAATCACACGTTGCTGATGGCGTGATTGGTTCTACCAGCCAACAGTCAACGAGTAAACCATTTGGTTCAACTCTTGCTGTCACTGCCCAAAAACCTCCTTCCACTCTTGTGACTTCTACTTCCAATATCAATGCCATTCAATCATCTAAAGGAAAATCTCCAAAACTAGGAAGTAATAAGAAAGGAAAAGGCAAGAAGAAGAAAGATAATGCTTTGCAGGATAAACAAAACAATCAGTTTCCTGAAGATAAAAGGAAAACTTGTTACCCATGTTTGATCTGTAATGAGGTGAATTTCACTTGTAATTGTCCACACCGGTCTGAGGTGAATCAATTCGTTAAATCATCTGCTACACCCACTGTGTTGACAGATTCATTTCCAAATTAGGAGACCAATATGGCTACCCAGGACCCTACTTCATCTAACATAGTTTTGATGCTTTCCTCTACTAAGCTCAAAAATGAATTTTTGATGGCTACCCGAAGTAATGTTAATTTTTCAAAGGGCTACATTGTTCTTTGTTTTGATAATTTCATTTCATCATTAATACATTAAGTTCACCCCATATCATCATGACATTATTCATATCTACATCATTATACATCAACATATGCAATTGTGTAGAAATAACAACAACATCATCATCATCAATGCGTCATAACATAAAAGGAATAGTAGAAGAAAAGCATGCACATACATAGAGACATCAGGATTGCTCCGAGACCAAGGAAAAAACCACTATGGGGAGAAACCTTGCAAATCTTCTTCTTGTTAGGTCGTCATCAAATGATACAAAAAAATAGAATACAATGATCCATAACTTTATCTATGTAATGGAAAAAAAGAAGATATCCATAAAACAAATCTAATCATTCTTGAAATGAAAACCCTCATACTGATGGTTGTAATGTGCTGTCATAGACTAAAGTCAACTAATGTATACTGCTATCATTGTTCTGAACACTACTGAACATTGCTATCACTAAGCAGATACTTCAGAATATAGAAATCTCATCTTTGAGTCTTGGACGCATGGAGGAGGAGCTGTGCAAGTGTCTATGGCAACCTGGAAGCTCCCAGGCCATTCTATGCATGCGTCCGAGGAGAAACTTATCATATCTGCCCAAACACCCTTGGAAGCTCCCAAGTAGTTACTGTGCATGCGTCCGGGACAACCTAGATGCTCTCAGGACCACTTTGTGTGAGTGTTTGGGGATGAACACCTCTAGATCTGCGTTTGAAGCTCCGGATGCTCCCATAGGCCTTTGTGCCAGCATCCAAGGATCTTTGGATGTTGTCATGACCATTGTGTGTTAGCATCCAGGGACTAAAATTCCCTGTTTTATGCCAGCGTTTAGAAACCAGAAAACCCTAACTTCGAGTGAACCTTACGCTTGTGATTTCAGACCCTTGCTCGAACTCCTTCCATCAAACTTGTACGAACCAAGACAAAATAGAAGAGAAGATAGCTTGATCGAATGTGTCCAAATGAGCTTGAGGTCTCTTCTATTTATAGGCTTTCATGAGGGTTCAATTGGGGTTAAGGCTGACCTAAGCAGTTACCTGTGTGGTTAGGGCTGACCCATTCCATAATACATGTATGAATAAAATAATTCATAACTCGACTTCTCCTTGACCAAATTAGGTGATATTTAGGTCAATTTTGGTCCTATCGAAAAGAGGAATATAATTCAATCATCATCTCAGTCATTTGAGCTGTCCAAGGTGGAATTTTACCGCAGTTGAAAAAATTAACACTCCCCCTCAACTAGGGAGAATTCCACCTACTAATATTTGTCCATCGATCAATATGCCATTCTGAAATCTTCAAATGTCATCACGTATCATCACTGATCATATCTATCATGTAGTCATCATGACATGTCCATATCAAGTGTCTCATAATCACAAATCATCATTATACACCTCAAACTATCCTTTTCTTATTACTGCTTATCTCTTTATTGTTCCTGCTCATATGCTGAATATTCTCGGATCTAGAAGAAGAATAATTTGTTACCGGAGGGGAGCTCAAGCTACCACCCTCTATCCATCACATTGCTACCTAGAAATATCAGTGGCAAGTCAGATCTATGACCTGCATCATCATCAGAGAGAAAATCATCAGGGAGCACATCTCAACCTGGAACCACATCGGGGAGCTACTACTCAACCCAAAATCTCATGGGGGAGCTACTAATATGACCCCATTTCTATAAATAGCATATCCAATTACACATGGGAGCACATCTTGAATCTGGAATCTCATCGGGGAGCTTACCCTCAACCGGGAATCTCAAAAGGGGAGTAACATTAAACCCAATCCTATTTCCTACTGATCTTCCCAACAATGACTCTCAATAGTCATGTGGTAGAACAATTTGATCATAATTGCCTTTGCTTGTACACCCCAAGTACACTCTCAACTCGTTGGCCAGATGAGGAGTAGTATTCCCAAAAATCCGTGCTTGTGGGTATTGATAAGGCTCAGTATTGCAGCAAGACTGCTGCAATTCCCAAGGATACCAACTTTAATTATCAAACCGAGCTTCATAAAAATTAAGAGGTATTGACACTATATGTACAACATATAATGTGTCGTTCCTTTGTTGTCATGATGTAATGGAGTGCATGTAATGAAATCAAATCCTAAACTAATTGTAGAAAATGAAATGCTTGAAATGGAAATCTTAATCTATTGCAAGAAATAAAGAACAAGGAAATAAACCTATTTTAATTGCATAAAGCAAGGATCATGAACTAAATTTCGACCATTCTATTTCAAATATTTTAGATCCATTAGCAGATTTCATTGGATGTGGCAATCAAGAAAATCATCATTGTATTATCTAATCCATAAATTTGTCCATTAGCCCAAATCACTGAAATGTTTTGCATGGGTAAAGAGGCAAGTCCTAAGTGGTCTTTAGTATTCCCTAATAATTGATTTAGAGCCTAGGGGTATTGATTCAACCCTAAGGGACACTGACCAAGATTCTTGAGCTAATCTGGCAAGTATATATATGTTGGAAGGATGTTACAGGGTTTCCTGTAGTTTACTACATGAAACGAAAAATTTTCTATAGGGAGTTATAATTCACCGAATGACCAAAAAAATCAAATCCAAATTGGATGGGACAAATTTTGTTATTGAATAGGATATATTAGTTCTCCATTCCAAGTGGAATCAATCAAAAATACTTTTGTTAACCCATGCTAAAAAATGGCAGAAAATTACTAGTCTTTTTTCTATAAATTTGAGAACTAGTGAGCTAGTAAATCTATCAAATGCCTAACCTAATCAAGTGCAAATGCAATGGGGTGAATTTTTTTTTATTAACTAGAATTTTTGTGTGATCTAATTCAATTGGAATCAAATTGATTGAAACTCATTAGCATGCTATAAAAAATAGCAGAAATTTACTGTAATTTGCCACAAAGGACTTCTAGAAATCTAGATTTGGGAATAAGAAAACTAATCCAAGTAACTCAATGATTACTATGAACTTCCAAATCTGTTCTAGTGATGAAATTATGCTTGTGATCCTACAAAATAACTTACTTCAACCATTTAAATCAATCCTACAACAAGAAATCATTAATACTAAACACATAAATAAAAAGAAACAAGAACAAGAGATGCATGTGAATAAGAAGTGAAAATAAGAAAAGTAAATGATACAAAAGGGCTCTGAGGCTCCTGGGATGGAAAAGCCCAAGGAAAATAAGAGTCCTATGGAGGAGACCAAGATTTAGAAACTGAACATGTCACCAATATTCATTATTTCCATCAATACAATTACATCCCTAGAGAAAATGAAAGTGGAGCTACAAAAATATGAGTTCTCTCCACAAGAAGACTAATAAAACAAAACCCTAGAAGAAAATTCGACCTGATACTTATAATAAAAAATGATTAGGAATCATTCCCCATAAAAGAATGAATATTTCCCCACCAAAATCCTTTGATTAGTGGATCTGGTTCCCAATACTAAGAATCCGCATTAAATGGCAAGGAACACATTCCTAGATTTTGTCAATCATTGGAGCTCCACAATCTATCCCATAATTCCAGAATATCTTGTTGATTTATTATTTAATATTGATCCTCCTATAATAGGGAGAAGCCCCCTAGATTATCTCCTCCTCCAAATCTTCATAATCTACCCAATATTCTCATAATATTCCACAAAAATAAATAATATTAGGCACAAATATGCAATTATCCATAAACCTTCCTAGTGAACATATTAAAGTTAAAAATATATTATCTAATGCAAAAAAAGAGGTTTACTGTGTTGAAGGATGGGCAAATGGGCCTTAATTTATGTCTAATTTAGTGGCCCATCATACCCCGTTGTTGAAAGTGTTGCTCATCCTTTGAGAAACTTAGTGACCTCATTGTGCCTCATGCATGGCCTTGGTGGTCTCTCTCTTATGCATTCCTTAGTCATTTCTCTTAAGAATCTTGGTTGTAAGTTCTGTAAGGACAAACACAAAAATGTAGTTGTTCTTTTCATGATAGTCTTTCAAGCAAACAAAACATAACTTTCCTCTTTGCAAGTGAACTCTGTTGGCTTGTAGATCTATTTCATTCATATCCTGTCCCTTGGAACCTTCATTCCATTTTCACTCATTTTTCCAAAACTGTTTGTGCATAGAAAAAATCACAGTGTTTCTTGATACCATTAGCTTATATTCTTCCCCTTATTCAAGATGGGTTGAATATTTTTCAGTTTGGCAGGGTCTTCCACATCATTTTCCAACCTTCTGCAACCTTTTTGCGCCATTTGGACACCTCTGAAACCTTCAAAACGCCTTTAGATGAGAACTAAGACATCCTATAGTAACTACATGAATCCCTGTAACAGCCTGTAGGAATTACATGAAACCCTGTAGCAGCCTGTTTAAACTTGTTTTGAACAGAAATAATAGTTTGAGCCTAGGGTAGGCCCTCAACTTGACTTCCATGCATTTCTCCCCTTTCTATAACATCTTTCAGGCCTTGGCTAAAAGATAGAAATAAAATAGAGACCTCTTGGAAAGCTTCTTTTGATCACTACAGTTTGAGTTCTATTTTTATGTTGAATGCCTTCTTGCCTTTTGTTGTCTTCTTCTTCTCTTTTATGGCCGATATTATTTCCTAATGGCCTTGGAGTTCTGTATTTTGATTAGGTCTTTCTTAGGCACTACCATTTTGGGTTTTAGCACATTTTTTTCCCTTCTTCCTTCTTGTGGCATCATTATACATTCCTTCTCTTTGAGGGTCTTATAACTATATGGGAGTGGTGAGAAATGATGTAGAGGGGTTAGAGGATGATGCTAGGGCTCATAGGGAGTAGTGTAGGTTTGTGAAAATGGAGAGGATGTGATGTGTGTGTTTTTTCAAGAAATTTTTAGGGTGAGACAAAGTGTAGGGTTTGTTCTTGAAAAATATTAATTTTTTTCTTATGAGATGGGATCGAAGAATGATGGATATATAGTGGATATGAAGTGGATGGAGGGCTTGGAGTGTTGTGGTGACTTGGCCTTTGCAGAAATTTCTTCTTTTAACTATTGTTCCCATTCCTCGAAATCATCACCCTTCCTAACTTTGCTTTTCCACATTACATGAGTGAAAGAGTGAGCTGCAATTAACTAGTTGAAGGTGGTCGAGATTGCTGATCCATCCTTAGCTTATAAAACCTCATCTCTCATGCCTTGAAAACAAATTTATAACTATAATATGATCAAGAGAAGAGGTCAAGAATATTGCATGCCTATACCTACCTGATGGTTGTTGGAGATGCATGCATGCTGCTAATAAGTTGATGATCGATCCATGGTCCTCTGGAGATAATAATTTCCTTTTTTTGTTTCTGTACAGGACTTCATAGCTTGGTGATTCTAAACCTTTGTCTTCTAGTTACCATGAGAAATATATCTTAGTTAAATCCAAACTTCTTGGAGTGTTGGGCTTGTCCATGGATGACGTTCACCTTCTCTATACATTATTCCATCATTAGACACATTTCCCACACTTTATTTCACCTTCTGTACTTTCCTATAGATTTCAGCATGTTTCCTGTAGTAAACTGGGACATCCTGTATTACTACAAGAAACCCTGTAGCATCTTGTTTAAACCCATATCTTTGAAATGGTATATTGGATTGACCTAAAATTTTATGAGCATGTTTCCATCATCCTTATGCACCTCCCCATAAAAAAGTTTTGGCCAATGGATGCACAAATCTCGATAAAAATTAAAATGGTTGAAGTTTATGGAGGTATATTTCTTGGAAACCGTGCACTAGAATTCCCTAAGATTTCTTGGGCATTTTATCATCATTCATATGCATCTCCCCATGAAGCAACTTTTTAAATGGATGCACGAATATCGAGAAAATTCAAAAAAGGCTGTAGGTGATGGAGGCCGATTTCTCGAAAACTGTACACTAGAATTTGCTGAAATCGCTTGAGTATATTACCATCATCCACATGCATATCCATATGAAACAGATTGGAAAATGGAGGCGTGGTTTTCAAGATATGAAAAAAATAATTTTCTGCTTTATTAATTTATGTTTCTTGTAGTAAAATAGAGCCTTCCTATAGTATTTTAGGACAACAAGAAAAATGAATGGGAAAAGCTTGGGAATGATGGGTGGATAATGGAAATAGATGAGGGTGATTGATTGGCATGGCCTTGGTCCTGTTGGAGCACTTGAGCAAATGAGGAGAAAATCAAATTTTGAATTCTATTGACTAGGCTTATGATCAACTTTTCTTTTGGTGGCTAACTTGTTTTTGTTATTTGTAGAGGTTGGATAGCACCTGCATTCATGACAGAGAGATACATGGAACAAATATTTTTATTTTTCTTCTAGGCCTACTAGCTACATCAATGAGGTTTTCACGTAGGATTTTTTTTTCTCAGTTTTTTCTTCAACCCATTGACCGCCTCATGGAGGTTTTCAATCAATGAGACAATCTTAGGCACCTCAAAGGAGGTTTTCACTTGAGATTTTATTTTCCTCTTATTTTTAATTTTTTATTTCTTTTCCTATCCTACTTCACTTGAAAAAACAAAATATTTTAGAAGTGTAGGAATACTTCCAACGAAGCCACTTGCATAACTAGATGATAGATAAAATAATGTGTAAGCTCGAAACATATTCTTTGACATGTACCTGAATTTAAGGACAAAATTCTTTGAATTTGATGATATTAAGCATATTCGAAGAAGAGAGTATTGTTGCAATTTAGTGATTGTTTGGAACCATATTTCAATATAGTTGTGATGCCCTTGGTACACTTGCTGATTTGGATAATATTGGATGTCTTCTTCTTCTGTGAAATTCAAATCTTCTTCTCTTTGCTGATTGTTCTCTTGAACACATAGAGGATCTGATGGTAAACATGAAGGTACTTTCCCAATCTCTAATTCCGATGTATGCTCTTCATCAAGTGTAGCCCATGATTCTTTGGTCTTCTCATTTAAATATTCTTTTTCCACATGTTGTCTATCAGTGATATCAAGAGAATCTTTTTTTTTGTGATACTCTTCCTAAGCTAAGATGAATAACATTTAGATCAAGAGGATATGTTTGGAAGTGTTGTACCTCAACCTTGTAAGTGATCTGAGCTATTTCATTGCGTTGGTTTGGAAATGGTGGTACAAGTAGTTGAGTGGGAGTGGATATTTGACTTGGATGTGGTTTGAGTTGTGTTTGTGGTGGAGGTGGATGGTAGGGATAACATGGAGTTGGTTATAGAGGATATTGAGGAAAATATCGAGGATATTGTGGATGGCTCCCATAAGTTCCTTGCCAAGCTTGTTGCCAAGATTTGTTTTGGGATTGAGATGGCTAAGGTTGCCATAGAAAGGGTGTGTTACATTTACTCTAAGATGGATGTGCATTAGCTTGAAATTGCGAATTAGGCTCTTGCATCATATCAGGTTGAATAAACTGCCATGGTCCTCTTGGAGCTACATAACATAGCTGCATTGGCAATTGACTTGCTCCATTGTCCTCTTGGTAAAATTCCTTCAACCTTGGTAATGAGGGGAAATATTTAACATCATGTGATTTTGCATGGACAACTGATCTAGATCCTGGGGGGAGGCCCCCAAGATCTAAAAGATTGAAATGGATCTTGGGGGGAGGCCCCCAAGATCTGAAAAATTGAATTGCCAGAAGAAAAAGAAGAGAATGTCAAATAAACAGAACCATAAAGATTTTTTTTATTAAAACGAAGAATAACTGTAAAAGTTACATTGTGGCAGACAAAACTGTCCTTTTACAAAATGTGGCTTATTACTTATAGTATTTTTCAGTTACAATACCATGGGTCAATTCCATGGGTGAATGAATACCATGGGTGGATGTCACAATACCATGGGTGGATGTCACTTACAATACCATGGGTGGATGCCATTTACAATACCATGGGTAAATTCCATGGGTGGATGAATACCATGGGTTGATGCCATTTTCTATTCAGTTTATTCCTCTCTTATTAATAAGCAATGGTCCCCATTGCATGAAGTTCCCTCCTACGAAGCCTTTGTTGAATATGAAGAGCCATTGAAGAGAATGATTTTATGTTGTTAACCCATAACCATGATGAACAAAGATACGAGGATAGAGATACCTTGTAATGCTTGTGACCAACTCTGATACTAACAATGTGTGGCCTAGCAAATGGACTTCGATGAACTGTGGGTTTGTGGATGACCCATAACCATGATGAACGAAGATCAAAGGATAGAGATACCCTGTAATGCTTGTGACCAACTATGATACTGACAGTGTGCGGCCTAACAAATGGACTTCGATAAAGTGTGGGTTTGTGGATGACCCATAACCATGAAATGAAGATCCAAGGATAGAGAAACCCTATAATGCTTGTGACCAACTCTGATACTAACAGTGTGTGGCCTAGCAAATGGACTTCGATGACAAGCATTTTGTGCAGTTGACCCATAACCGTGATGTTGGTTGTGGATGAAGTAGTAGGTGCCTACATAGCCTAGGGTGGGAGGGCACATCTCCAAAGAACCCAAGCCAAATGCTGCTGTGCCGGAATTGATGAATGTGAAGCAGGTGCCTACTAAAGCAGGGTAGGAAGACACGTCTCCAAAGGGAACCCGATCTCAATGCTGCTCCAGAATTAAAATGGACCTAACTTAGAATATTTATTATAACCTGGTTTTGGAACTAGAAGGACCATTCTGCATCTTCCCATGTGTTGGAAATCCTTATCCAGACACTCTGGAATCTCAGATTCACGCTGCAACTGTTCCGTCGTGACAAAAGTTATGAAAAAATAGCTGATTTTAAATCAACGATATTTCCCACATCTGAACTCTGATTCGACCCATTTTTTTTTGAAATTGGGTGAATTTTCAAGAGGAGCTCAAATCTGCAATAATTTTTATGAAATTATACACAAAACTGAAAAAATATTATAGAAGAGCCATCGTCCACGAATTGCTGTTAGAAAAATTTCTACAACATAACAGATTTTAAATCAACGATATCTCCCTCATCCTGACTCTGATTTGATTGATTTTTTTTGAATTTGGGTATTTTTCGTAAGGAATTTAGATATGTTATTTTCTTTTGCAAATTTTACACCAAATGTTTCATATCTGATTTGAAAACTCCCTGCCCAAAAATAATTCCAGCAAAAAAATTAAAAAAAAAGAAGAAAAATTCTTTTTTGCTTGGCCCAAGAAAGTGCTCTATGTAGGTCGCAGCACGTGCATGAAGTTTGTTGAATATTTCTACAAAAAATTGAAACTGAAATATGCATTAAACCCTCATTTCCATGGAACCGTAACCTTGCTCTGATACCAATGATCCAAATCTTGGGGGAGGCCCCCAAGATCTAAAAGATTGAAATGGATCTTGTGGGGGAGGCCTCCAAGATCTTAAAAATTGAATTGCCAGAAGAAAAAGAAGAGAATGCCCAATAAACAAAACCACAAATAATTTTTTTATTAAAACGGAGAATAAATGTAAAAGCTACATTATGGCAAACAAAACTATCCTTTTACAAAATGTGACTTGTTACCTAGTATTTTTCAGTTACAATACCATAGGTCAATTCCATGGGTGAATGAATACCATGGGTGTATGTCACAATACCATGGGAAAATACCATGGGTGGATGTCACTTACAATACCATGGGTGGATGCCACTTACAATACCATGGGTAAATTCCGTGGGTGGATGAATAACATGGGTGGATGAATACCATGGGTTGATGCCATTTTCTATTTAGATCAACAACACAAATACCAACATCTTCTTTTTTCTCATTTTGTATTCTTAACATTTCTTCTTGTTTGGTTAGATTGTAAAGAATTTATGTTTTAAAGTTATCAAGCAAATTTCCAAGTTTAGCTTGACCGATCTTGATGTTGATTTCCTTACTCCTACCCTTCCTCTTGATATGTGTTTTCATGTTTCACAAATTTCTTCAGATGATAATTGGTATACATCACCTTTACTCATGAAATCAAGGAGATTAATCCATTCATCCCTAATTTTTTTAAGTAAGAGGGTTTTTAGTGTGTCAGATCCTAAATGGTGTAGTTTTTCCTTCTTAACATTATACATGAACCTCTCTATTAGATCCTCAAGGCTCTCATCTTCTTTTCGATTCATTCTAAATATTTCTTCTTTAAAATCATGATCTTTATATTTTTCTAGAAATATATTTTGCATATCATTCCATGATCTTATTGAATTAGTCCTTAAACTCATGAACCATTTAAGAGCTCTATCCTTCAATGTTTCTGGAAAAAATCTTAGTTTTTGAGTGTTTAATAAGTAACCATAAGATATACAAAGGATTTCAAATTCAAAGAGAAAGGTTTCCGGATCCTCTGACCTTAGACCACGAAATTTTCGAAGAAAAGATGGAGGGATGTTCTTCATGTGCACACTACCATCAATATCATGAATGGGAAATCTGAGAGGAACTTCTCATTGTCATCATATCCATCCATTCATGCTACATTATTTTTCATTTATTCTTCTTCTACTTGCAAAAGCGGATGGTGGTGTGACTCTTAGTGCACCACGTGATCAAATGGGGGGCTAGGTTGGTGTTGGAGATTTTTTTTGTTTTTATGATTGAATGAAAACGTGAATGCAATGCACTTTTCTTTTTTGAAATGAAATATGCTGAATGCATTTTTTTTTTTTTTGTTTTTTCAAAAAGTAAAAAAAAATGAATAAACTAGGGAAGAAAACAATGCATACTTTGACACCTCCCTGACAACGACGCCAAAAAGTGATGAGCCTCAATATTCCAACAAGAATGTTGCGACTCCCAAGGCTACCAACTTTAATTATCAACCCGGGGTTCATACAAACTTAAGAGATATCGACACCATATGTGCAACATACAATGTGTCCTTCCTTTGCTCTCATGATGTAATGGAGTGCATGTAATGAAATCAAATCTTAAACTAATTACAGAAAATGAAATGCTTGAAATGGAAACCTTAACCTATTGCAAGAAAGAAAGAACAAGGAAACAAACCTATTCTAATTTCATAGAGTAAATATCATGAACTAAATTTAAACCATTACATTTCAAAGAGTTTATATCCATTAACAAAGTTCATTGGATGTGGTAGTCAAGAAAATCATCATTGTATTATCCAATCCATAAATATGTCCACTAGCCCAAATCGCTGAAATGTTTTGCATGGGTAAACAGGCAAGTCCGAAGTGGTATTTAGTCTTCCCTAATAATTGATTTAGAGCCTAGGGGTATTGATTCAACCCTAAGGGATAATAAACAAACTTCTTCAGTGAATTTGGGCAAGTATGCACATGTTGGAAGGATGTTAAAACAATAAATTTGTTATAGAGAGTTATAATTCACTGAATGACAAACCAAATCAAATCAAAATTGGATGGGGGAAATTTTTTTATTGACTAGGATGTCTTAGGTCCCCATTCCAAGTAGAATCACTCAAAAATACCTTTGTTAACCCATGCTAAAAAATAGAAGAAAATTACTAGTCTAAAATCTAGAAATTTGAGAACTAGTGAGTTAGTAAATCTATAAAATGCTTAACCTATTCAAGTGAAAATGAAATGGGGTAATTTTTTTTTATTAAATAGAACGTTTTTGTGATGTAATGCAAGTGGAATCAACTCTATTGAACCTCATTATCATGCTCTAAAAAATAACATAAATTTACTGTTATTAGCCACAAAGGACTTCCAAAAATCTAGATTTGGGAATAAGCAAACTAATCCAAGTAACTCAATGATTACTATGTGTTATAGACATATTTGGGCACTGTAACCCCAATCAAATATGTCCATAAACCAAGGGCTTCTAAACCTCTAAAATTTTTGTTTCATACCCTAAAGGATCAAGGTCAACTGATTACATCATTTCCCAGAAGTTCTCCCTGAAAAACTGCTCAGAACTGGTCAAAATTGGACCATACAGACTGCTCCATGCTGAGGGTGTGATGCATCTCACCTGCTACACATAGAGGGTGAGATGCATACTGAAAATCCCTTCTATAGGGTGCGATGAGCGAGAGCAGACAAATGGCGGAGGCAGTTTACTAGGTGGAAACCCAAAGAATCTTCTAGAAACTGCTCATATGACACTCGCCTCTCTGAATTCGCCCAGGGATGAGTAAGAGATCATGAAATTTCCAAGTGGAACCAAGAACTATCAGAGAAATTACACTAATAAAAATTCTAGAAGCTGACTCACCCCCCTGCAAATATCTATATATGGATCCCTCATCCTAGAGATCCAGAGGCTGGAATTTTGTATTCTGTAAGGAAGTGCTGTTGGTTTCTCTATGAAACATTGTATTGTTGGGTGATCTAGTCTTTTAATGAGGTGAAGAGGGCTTTCATGCTGGGAGTATGGCACTGGATCAGACAGCTGGGTTGTAATCCTCTCTTCTACTACTTCTATCAATAAAGCTATTTGAGTTTTCCTCCATATGCTTGTATATCTCTAAATCTTGTATTTGTTTATGCATGTGTATGGTTAATGTACATCTGATCCTATATTGTTTACAGTTATAGATCTCTATGCTTTGATGGTATTCTGCTGCTTTAACTCTACAGGTGTTCTTTGAAGCGGGACAAGTGAGAAAAGAGTGGTGAAAACTCTATCAAAGGAGAGAGTAAACAAGCAAGGAGCCAAGCAAAAGACTGAGGTTGGTACTCTCTGCTTCTCTCTCATCTATCTCTCATAAAGGAAAACACAAGTAAGTTTGAATTGTTTGTTTCTAAGATAGCTACCCGTCTTAGTGGGACTAGCAGCTCTGAATGGACACTAGTTTTCCTAGAAACAAAATGGCGACTCCGCTGGGGAGTGAATAGTTTGTTTGTTTGTCCTTGTTGTTTGCTTTATAAACTACAGACGTAGCCTTAAGTTAAGCCAACAAGCCTTCGAATTGCTTTTGCTATGCAACTGCAAAGTAGATCAACGCTGCTTCAGTCAATCTCCGGGTTGGTTTATGAACTGAATATCTGACTTGCAAACATCCTAAGAGCCCTGGTGGTAGCTCAATAACCTCATTAGATAAGCCCCTATACTTTGTATTTACTACCTATCATAAGCTCAGCCTAAACCCCTGAACTTAGTTGCAAGCTGTGAGTGAAAATCGAGCTCAGTCTCATCCCTAGACCATCGCACTGTCTCTCACTGGCAGCCTGGATGCATTGCACCTCCCGTGTGCTGCAGGTGAGATGCATCCCTATTTTCCTTAAGGACAGGTGTGATGATTGAGTGAGACAGTTTCTGCCTCCAGATTTTGGTTTTTTTCTTCATTGTTTTCAGCTCTATTCAGTAGTTTTGCTGTCTATGATCAGTATATCACTGTTGAAACCTTCTTCCTTTACATTATTCAGCCTCCATTGATAAGGAATTGTGAAATTTTTTTATGTGTTTTTCATCATTTACAGTCCTCCTTTGCAAATAGTAGCTTAATCGAACTGTCATCTTTTGATTTGAAAGTGTCACAACTGTCGTTTTCAATCAAGAAAAGAGTTTCGTAAAGCCTTCCTCTTTTAGATAGTCGATTACACTTTTTCCATTGTATTTGATTTGAGTTATCAATTCTTTGAAGTGTCGAAAATAGTTTTCCTTTCGAAATTGAAAGTGTCATCTTAGTCTTCCTTTCGTTTTTGGAAAGAAATTGCCTAAGTATCACTTTGAGGAAAAGTAATTCAGATCTGTACTTAGTTTTCTTTTTGTCATTCCCACATTAAGAAAGCGGAAAAACAAATACATGCATGTGCATTTGCATTTAGACTGCATGCGGAAATTGATTTAGGAAAAGTGCATTTAGTGTGTACTCTCTGCTCTATGTTGAACGAATTTTACTCTTCTTTCCTTAGTAGCTAGTATTTTCATTGTTAAAAGAAAAATAAATGACTGTTTATCATCTTAGATTGCATATTTAGGAACTGTATATCTACATCACACGGTGAACCTTGAAAGGCAAAATTCTTAAGAAAGATCAACTGTAAAATAAACCTCAATGAACATAAAAACGCTTTGGAACCTAACGCACAACATTTAGAAGTCTAGGCTAGAGAAGTATTCCGACATCGTGAAGCCTGGTAACTATCGTTTTCATTGTAGGTTGGGTGATCCCTCCTCTTTGATATGACAAGTGCCACTACAAACTTGTGCTCCCACGTACTGTTGAGTATATATTGGGAGACCACAATAGGCCGATATCCTTTATCCTTAGGAAGCCGTGTCTGCCGCCCTATCGATCGCAATGCACTGAACACAACATTCGGGAAGATTGACTGCCGTACGTAAAAGTATATTGCAGTTTTGCGATTGGTTTGGTAATCCCTCTGTCTAGATTTATAGAGTAGTCACTTTCATTCCTTTTCAGACTCCTTAAAAGAAAAGGTCCATTTAAGCACTTGTCACTTTAAGCTCATTAAAAATCGAAGGCGACTAGAGTCATCTTTAGCTTTTTCTCAACTCTTAAAAATTGAAAAAGCAAGTTGTGTCAAAGTGTCATAAAATTTATTTTAATCGAAATAACATCACTGTTCCCTGATTGGTCTTAGGCTGAGAAAATTGCGTCCACCAATCAAGGATTTCCCCTTGGGGGGAATCCTAGTCCTTTCTCCTCTTGGGGAGATATTGGTGCTCCATACATGGCTACATTATCCCTTCCAGGACTCACAATTGGCCTGCCAGTATGGCTATTCTCGACCTCTGTCATTCAAAACACTGTAATTCTTGAGCAATCGAATCAGCAACCAGGTGATACTAGAGTGGTTCCCCCACCTTCTACTTCGTTTGTTTCTCACTCTCCTTCTTCCTCTTCGCTTGGTGAAACTAGTAACACTAAAAACCAAGTAATTGAGAAGAAGAAGAAAGAGAAGGAGAAGAAGAAGAAGAAGCCAACGACGAAAGAGGGCAACCATGCATCATCTAGCGAAAATCCACACACTGCACCATCCAAACCTAAAAGGGAGACCACTATCATCAAGATTGTCCTTGCATCCCGCGGGTCCTAAGGGATTAGTCTCCCCACTTGCACAATCTGGTGTCTTCAACCTCTGTCGATCATGTTGAGAGTACACCATCAACTAGTGAGAACAAAGTCAATGGACAGAAAGGAAGATCTAAATTTCCTTGTATGCTGTGTGAAGGTGATCATGCCCCCCACCATTTTCCTTTCCTGGATGAAGCTAAAAGAGTCTTGGATAACCGTCTTGTTTCACCGCAACGACTTCCACCTGGATACAAGAAACTCTTGCCAAGTCCATCGCTAGTTGAAAACCCGACTGACACACCTCTGTTGTCGATTGAAATGCCTATCATTGAAGATAAAACCTCTGAGTCCACACTGGACCAAAGTCAACAGGTCGAGATGACAGTCAACCCAGTCTTGTCTTCAAAAGGTCCATCTTCAGATGATAAAGTTACCAAAGAGAATGAGAACGACACCGTTCAAATTCTTTTTGTTAACACAAAATCTGAAGAACATGGGAGAAATCTACCTGTTCCTTTACCGCAGGAAGGAAGTTCCTCAATTCAAGAGATTCATCCGGCCGTTTATTCGGTCCCTCCTCCAGGCAATCTAGTTGTTTCCTTTGATTGGAATCTACTAGTGAGACCCCGCCTACCATCTAATGTGCCATTCCGGATCATAGTACATGCTTACAGAATGATCATGGCTAGCACTATCATAGATGAAGGGGCCTCTGTGAGTATCCTTTCCTCAACTGCTTTGAAATTGCTTGGTTCACCATCACTTCTGCCTAAGATTCGAAATCTGTCAGGATTTAACAAAGGAACCAGTTGACCGTTAGGGATCCTTCCAAACTTGCCTATAACTTTGAGAAGGAAAACCGTTCATCTAAACATGATGGTAGTCCAAGGGCCTCTAGATTACAATCTACTCCTTGGGCGTGACTACATTTATAGCATGGGAGCTATTGTTTCCTCACTCTTTCGAGTGATGTGTTTCTCGTATGAAGGCAGAATGGTCGAGCTTGTTGACCAGCTTTCATTGCCCAGTTCAAACACGGCTACTAGTAAAATGCCATCCCTAACTGGTCTTTTTGCACAAGGAATGTCTCATCAACCTCCAGTCCATTCACTTGATGATCGTGAGTGATTCGGTGGATCTGACGAAACCCAGGGGCACGCGGTATGGCCTGCTTCGGTAGGAAAAACCCAGATATAAGATATGTTTCCTCGTAGGATATATGACCAATCTGACACACCCGTCCGTTTAGGAAAATGGGATCGGTCTGGAATAGGATTTCCTCGTTGAAGGTTATGCGATTGGATGCTCACACCATTCACCTTTGTCTATTTCGATGGAAAAATCCAAGAAAGTGCTTTGGCTGCTATGCACACGAAACAATTTTGCTAATGCAAGGACTTCCATATGGTAACCTGGAAAATCTACTTTTCTTTATACCTAGGGGCATGCAAACCTTTTTTACGCAAGTGAAAAAAGAGTAGCGTAACTCTAACCCCGTAGTCTTTTACTAACTTCAATTGCTTAAGTTAGGTGATTGGTCTGGTCAATCACTCACCTTTGCAAGGGCCAAATGGCATCGGCAAAGTAAAGGAGATGTTTCTACAAAACTATCCTACCTAAACTCAGTAGTTCATTAACCCTTAGGACAGTAGTTGGCCGTTCCTAGCTTGCATACAAAAGGTTCTGGAGCAAAGTTTCACATGGGGCAAGCTCCCTAAAAAATGAACCTACTAATGAGAGACATCTTTATTATACGATTGGCACGAGCAGGTTTACGTGAAATTCAAGCTCGTTAAAAAATAAACCTAGCGATGAGCATATGTTCCCCCAGAGTTTAAAAATGAACCCACCTTCGGTAAATAACCTTTGTGATCGCATTGCTATAAGCTTTTGAGCCTTAGTCGTGTTCTTACCATCACCTCCACTTTTTAGCTGATCATATGCCTCCACTTAATTGTTTACCCTTTTGAGGAACAATTGCGACGAGTGATTCTGTTAACCACCTTCTTTACACTGTCATTATTGAAAAGTTCCAAACCTTACCTGGAACCAGCTGTTACCCGAAAATATCACTCGTTCCTCAAAAACAAGTCTCTTTCAAGCTCTTTTTAGACTCGAAAAATATAAAAAGATTTCCGAGAAATTGGCCTCTCCAGCTCGTTAAAGTGATTGGAAGTGCCATCCCTCTTGTATTTTAATCTTTTTGGACCTGAGGGATCATTACACGAAAAGATCGAGCGCTTGTCTTTTTCGGCTCGCTAAAGTGATCGGAAAAGTCATCCCATTCGTATTATTTTATACTTTTTCGGACTTAAGGGATTATACTACGAAAAAGGACTATTGGAGTTTCCTTTCCGTCTCTTTTCAGACTCTCTAAAACTGAAAAGGACCGAGTTATCTTTGTCATTAAACTCGTTAAAACGATAGCGACAAACTTGTCCATACAGACAAGAGCGAGTTTCACTGTCGCTAGGGTCGCTAAAACATAGCGACAAGTTTGCTTGAAGGGAAAATTATAGAACAAGCATATGTTATCCTCCTCAAGCTTGACAAAAGTAAAGAGGTACTGGTCAGCAATGACTGGGGAAAAATTGGGAAGAAAACTTGAAGAAACTTTATTGGTAGCAAGTCGCTCTTGAACATGACACTTTCTCTCCACATCCGAGTCGGGGTTGGGTTGTTCCGTTCACTGGTCATATCACCTTTGCTCCATCACACCATCCATCTTTGTGGTTAACGCTACCAATCCATCATCAGTATCACAGATATGTTCAAGAGAATTCGCTCAGAGAATTCACCTGTGTCTCACTCGCTGCAATACATTCACGCTCCATTCTTTCATGACCACCACCCTGAACCCTGT